>JARGYO010000139.1:448780-541322 GCA_029206835.1 Rana muscosa
CATCATCCCAACTCCCATCATCCCAACTCCCATCTTCCCTAATATCCCATCATCCCAACTCCCATCATCCCAACTCCCATCATCCCAACTCCCATCTTCCCTAATATCCCATCATCCCAACTCCCATCATCCCAACTCCCACCTTCCCTAATATCCCATCATCCCAACTCCCATCATCCCAACTCCCATCTTCCCTAATATCCCATCATCCCAACTCCCATCATCCCAACTCCCATCATCCCAACTCCCACCATCCCAACTCCCATCATCCCAACTCCCATTATCCCATCTCCTCCAACATCATCCCAACTCCCATCATCCCAACTCCTCCAACATCATCCCAACTCCCATCATCCCAACTTCCATCATCCCAACTCCCACCATCCCAACTCCCATCATCCCAACTCTCACCATCCCAACTCCTCCAACATCATCCCAACTCCCATCATCCCAACTCCCACCATCCCAACTCCTCCAACATCATCCCAACTCCCATCATCCCAGCTCCCATCATCCCAGCTCCCATCATCCCAACTCCCACCATCCCAACTCCCACCATCCCATCTCCTCCAACATCATCCCAACTCCCATCATCCCAACTCCTCCAACATCATCCCAACTCCTCCAACATCATCCCAACTCCCATCATCCCAACTCCCACCATCCCAACTCCTCCAACATCATCCCAACTCCCATCATCCCAACTCCCATCATCCCAACTCCCATCATCCCAACTCCCACCATCCCAACTCCCCTCATCCCAACTCCCACCATCCCATCTCCTCCAACACCATCCCCAATATCCCATCATCCCAACTCCTCCAACATCATCCCCAATATCCCATCATCCCATCTCCTCCAACATCATCTCCAATATCCCATCATCCCATCTCCTCCAACATCATCCCCAATATCCCATCATCCCATCTCCTCCAACATCATCCTCAATATCCCATCATCCCAACTCCCACCATCCCATCTCCTCCAACATAATCCCAACTCCCATCATCCCAACTCCTCCAACATCATCCCAACTCCCATCATCCCAACTCCCACCATCCCAACTCCCACCATCCCATCTCCTCCAACATCATCCCAACTCCCATCATCCCAACTCCCATCATCCCAACTCCTCCAACATCATCCCAACTCCTCGAACATCATCCCAACTCCCATCATCCCAACTCCCATCATCCCCAATATCCCATCATCCCAACTCCCATCATCCCAACTCCCACCATCCCATCTCCTCCAACATCATCCCAACTCCCATCATCCCAACTCCCACCATCCCAACTCCCATCATCCCAACTCCTCCAACATCATCCCAACTCCCATCATCCCAACTCCTCCAACATCATCCCAACTCCCATCATCCCAACTCCCACCATCCCAACTCCCATCATCCCAACTCCCATCATCCCAACTCCCATCATCCCAACTCCCACCATCCCAACTCCCACCATCCCAACTCCCATCATCCCAACTCCCATCATCCCAACTCCCACCATCCCAACTCCCATCATCCCAATTCCCATCATCCCAACTCCTCCAACATCATCCCAACTCCCATCATCCAAACTCCCATCATCCTAACTCCCATCATCCCAACTCCCATCTTCCCTAATATCCCATCATCCCAACTCCCATCATCCCAACTCCCATCATCCCAACTCCTCCAACATCATCCCAACTCCCATCATCCCAACTCCTCCAACATCATCCCAACTCCCATCATCCCAACTCCTCCAACCTAATCCCAACTCCCATCATCCCAACTCCTCCAACATCATCCCAACTCCCATCATCCCAACTCCCATCATCCCATCTCCTCCAACATCATCCCAACTCTTATCATCCCAACTCCCATCATCACAACTCCCATCATCCCAACTCCCATCATCCCATCTCCTCCAACATCATCCCAACTCTTATCATCCCAACTCCTCCAACATCATCCCAACTCCCATCCTCCCAACTCCCACCATCCCAACTCCCACCATCCCAACTCCCATCATCCCAACTCCCACCATCCCAACTCCCATCATCCCAACTCCCATCATCCCAACTCCCACCATCCCAACTCCCATCATCCCAACTCCCATCATCCCAACTCCTCCAACATCATCCCAACTCCTATCATCCAAACTCCCATCATCCCAACTCCCATCATCCCAACTCCCATCATCCTAACTCTCATCTTCCCTAATATCCCATCATCCCAACTCCCATCATCCCAACTCCCATCTTCCCTAATATCCCATCATCCCAACTCCCATCATCCCAACTCCCATCATCCCAACTCCCATCTTCCCTAATATCCCATCATCCCAACTCCCATCATCCCAACTCCCATCATCCCAACTCCCATCTTCCATAATATCCCATCATCCCAACTCCCATCATCCCAACTCCCATCTTCCCTAATATCCCATCATCCCAACTCCCATCATCCCAACTCCCATCATCCCAACTCCCATCTTCCCTAATATCCCATCATCCCAACTCCCATCATCCCAACTCCCACCTTCCCTAATATCCCATCATCCCAACTCCCATCATCCCAACTCCCATCTTCCCTAATATCCCATCATCCCAACTCCCATCATCCCAACTCCCATCATCCCAACTCCCATCATCCCAACTCCCACCATCCCAACTCCCATCATCCCAACTCCCATTATCCCATCTCCTCCAACATCATCCCAACTCCCATCATCCCAACTCCTCCAACATCATCCCAACTCCCATCATCCCAACTTCCATCATCCCAACTCCCACCATCCCAACTCCCATCATCCAACTCTCACCATCCCAACTCCTCCAACATCATCCCAACTCCCATCATCCCAACTCCCATCATCCCAACTCCCACCATCCCAACTCCTCCAACATCATCCCAACTCCCATCATCCCAGCTCCCATCATCCCAGCTCCCATCATCCCAACTCCCACCATCCCAACTCCCACCATCCCATCTCCTCCAACATCATCCCAACTCCCATCATCCCAACTCCTCCAACATCATCCCAACTCCTCCAACATCATCCCAACTCCCATCATCCCAACTCCCACCATCCCAACTCCTCCAACATCATCCCAACTCCCATCATCCCAACTCCCATCATCCCAACTCCCATCATCCCAACTCCCACCATCCCAACTCCCCTCATCCCAACTCCCACCATCCCATCTCCTCCAACACCATCCCCAATATCCCATCATCCCAACTCCTCCAACATCATCCCCAATATCCCATCATCCCATCTCCTCCAACATCATCTCCAATATCCCATCATCCCATCTCCTCCAACATCATCCCCAATATCCCATCATCCCATCTCCTCCAACATCATCCTCAATATCCCATCATCCCAACTCCCACCATCCCATCTCCTCCAACATAATCCCAACTCCCATCATCCCAACTCCTCCAACATCATCCCAACTCCCATCATCCCAACTCCCACCATCCCAACTCCCACCATCCCATCTCCTCCAACATCATCCCAACTCCCATCATCCCAACTCCCATCATCCCAACTCCTCCAACATCATCCCAACTCCTCGAACATCATCCCAACTCCCATCATCCCAACTCCCACCATCCCAACTCCCATCATCCCAACTCCCATCATCCCCAATATCCCATCATCCCAACTCCCATCATCCCAACTCCCACCATCCCATCTCCTCCAACATCATTCCCAATATCCCATCATCCCAACTCCCACCATCCCATCTCCTCCAACATCATTCCAACTCCCATCATCCCAACTCCTCCAACATCATCCCCAATATCTCATCATCAAATTTCCTCCAACATCATCCCCAATATCCCATCATCCCAACTCCTCCAACATCATCCCCAATATCCCATCATTCCAACTCCCACCATCCCATCTCCTCCAACATCATCCCAACTCCCATCATCCCAACTCCTCCAACATCATCCCCAATATCTCATCATCCCAACTCCCATCATCCCAACTCCTCCAACATCATCCCAACTCCCATCATCCCAACTCCCATCATCCCAACTCCCATCATCCCAACTCCTCCAACATCATCCCCAATATCCCATCATCCCAACTCCCATCATCCCAACTCCTCCAACATCATCCCCAATATCCCATCATCCCAACTCCCATCATCCCAACTCCTCCAACATCATCCCCAATATCCCATCATCCCAACTCCCATCATCCCATCTCCTCCAACATCATCCCAACTCCTCCAACATCATCCCAACTCCTCCAACATCATCCCCAATATCCCATCATCCCATCTCCTCCAACATCATCCCCAATATCCCATCATCCCATCTCCTCCAACATCATCCCCAATATCCCATCATCCCATCTCCTCCAACATCATCCCCAATATCCCACCATCCCATCTCCTCCAACATCATCCCCAATAACCAATCATCCCATCTCCTCCAACATCATCCCCAATATCCCATCATCCCAACTCCTCCAACATCATCCCCAATATCCCATCATCCCATCTCCTCCAACATCATCCCCAATATCCCATCATCCCATCTCCTCCAACATCATCCCCAATATCCCATCATCCCAACTCCTCCAACATCATCCCCAATATCCCATCTTCCCATCTCCTCCAACATCATCCCCAATATCCCATCATCCCATCTCCTCCAACATCATCCCCAATATCCCATCATCCCAACTCCTCCAACATCATCCCCAATATCCCATCATCCCAACTCCTCCAACATCATCCCATCTCCTCCAACATCATCCCCAATATCCCATCATCCCATCTCCTCCAACATCATCCCCAATATCCCATCATCCCATCTCCTCCAACATCATCCCCAATATCCCATCATCCCAACTCCCATCATCCCATCTCCTCCAACATCATCCCAACTCCTCCAAGATAATCCCAACTCCTCAAACATCATCCCAACTCCTCCAACATCATCCAATCTCCTCCAACATCATCCCCAATATCCCATCATCCTATCTCCTCCAATATCCCATCATCCCATCTCCTCCAACATCATCCCCAATATCCCATCATCCCAACTCCTCCAACATCATCCCCAATATCCCATCATCCCATCTCCTCCAACATCATCCCCAATATCCCATCATTCCATCTCCTCAAACATCATCCCATCTCCTCCAACATCATCCCCAATATCCCACCATCCCAACTACTCCAACATCATCCCCAATATCCCATCATCCCATCTCCTCCAACATCATCCCCAATATCCCATCATCCCAACTCCTCCAACTTCATCCCCAATATCCCACCATCCCAACTCCTCCGAAATCATCCCCAATATCCCATCATCCCAACTCCTCCAACATCATCCCCAATATCCCATCATCCCAACTCCTCCAACATCATTCCCAATATCCCATCATCCCAACTCCTCCAACATCATCCCCAATATCCCATCATCCCAACTCCTCTAACATCATCCCCAATATCCCATCATCCCAACTCCTCCAACATCATCCCCAATATCCCATCATCCCAACTCCTCCAACATCATCCCCAATATCCCATCATCCCATCTCCTCCAACATCATCCCCAATATCCCATCATCCCAACTCCTCCAACATCATCCCCAATATCCCATCATCCCATCTCCTCCAACATCATCCCAACTCCTACCATCCCAACTCCTCCAACATCATCCCCAATATCCCATCATCCCATCTCCTCCAACATCATCCCCAATATCCCATCATCCCATCTCCTCCAACATCATCCCCAATATCCCACCATCCCATCTCCTCCAAAATCATCCCCAATATCCCACCATCCCATCTCCTCCAACATCATCCCCAATATCCCATCATCCCATCTCCTCCAAATTCATCCCCAATATCCCATCTTCCCATCTCCTCCAACATCATCCCCAATATCCCATCATCCCATCTCCTCCAACATCATCCCCAATATCCCATCATCCCATCTCCTCCAACATCATCCCCAATATCCCATCGTCCCAACTCCTCCAACATCATCCCCAATATCCCATCATCCCAACTCCTCCAACATCATCCCCAATATCCCAACATCCCATCTCCTCCAACATCATCCCCAATATCCCATCATCCCAACTCCTCCAACATCATCCCCAATATCCCATCATCCCAACTCCTCCAACATCATCCCCAATATCCCATCATCCCATCTCCTCCAACATCATCCCCAATATCCCATCATCCCAACTCCTCCAACATCATCCCCAATATCCCATCATCCCAACTCCTCCAAATTCATCCCCAATATCCCATCATCCCATCTCCTCCAACATCATCCCCAATATCCCATCATCCCATCTCCTCCAACATCATCCCCAATATCCCATCATCCCAACTCCTCCAACATCATCCCCAATATCCCATCATCCCATCTCCTCCAACATCATCCCCAATATACCATCATCCCAACTCCTCCAACATCATCCCCAATATCCCACCATCCCAACTCCTCCAACATCATCCCCAATATCCCATCATCCCAACTCCTCCAACATCATCCCCAATATCCCATCATCCCTTCTCCTCCAACATCATCCCCAATATCCCATCATCCCATCTCCTCCAACATCATCCCCAATATCCCATCATCCCATTTCCTCCAACATCATCCCCAATATCCCATCATCCCAACTCCTCCAACATCATCCCCAATATCCCATCATCCCAACTCCTCCAACATCATCCCCAATATCCCACCATCCCATCTCCTCCAACATCATCCCCAATATCCCATCATCCCATCTCCTCCAACATCATCCCAACTCCTACCATCCCAACTCCTCCAACATCATCCCCAATATCCCATCATCCGAACTCCTCCAACATCATCCCTAATATCCCATCATCCCATCTCCTCCAACATCATCCCCAATATCCCACCATCCCATCTCCTCCAACATCATCCCCAATATCCCACCATCCCATCTCCCCCAACATCATCCCCAATATCCCATCATCCCATCTCCTCCAACATCATCCCCAATATCCCATCATCCCATCTCCTCCAACATCATCCCCAATATCCAATCATCCCATCTCCTCCAACATCATCCCCCATATCTTATCATCCCATCTCCTCCAACATCATCCCCAATATCCCATCATCCCATCTCCTCCAACATCATCCCATCTCCTCCAACATCATCCCCAATATCCCATCATCCCATCTCCTCCAACATCATCCCCAATATCCCATCTTCCCATCTCCTCCAACATCATCCCCAATATCCCATCATCCCATCTCCTCCAACATCATCCCCAATATCCCATCATCCCATCTCCTCCAAATTCATCCCCAATATCCCATCATCCCATCTCCTCCAACATCATCCCCAATATCCCATCATCCCAACTCCTCTAACATCATCCCCAATATCCCATCATCCCATCTCCTCCAATATCATCCCCAATATCCCATCATCCCATCTCCTCCAACATCATCCCCAATATCCCATCATCCCAACTCCTCCAACATCATCCTCAATGTCCCACCATCCCAACTCCTCCAACATCATCCCCAATATCCCATCATCCCATCTCCTCCAACATCATCCCAACTCCTACCATCCCAACTCCTCCAACATCATCCCCAATATCCCATCATCCCAACTCCTCCAACATCATCCCCAATATCCCATCATCCCATCTCCTCCAACATCATCCCCAATATCCCACCATCCCAACTCCTCCAACATCATACCCAATATCCCACCATCCCAACTCCTCCAACATCATCCCCAATATCCCATCATCCCATCTCCTCCAACATCATCCCAACTCCTACCATCCCAACTCCTCCAACATCATCCCCAATATCCCATCATCCCATCTCCTCCAACATCATCCCATCTCCTCCAACATCATCCCCAATATTCCACCATCCCATCTCCTCCAACATCATCCCCAATATCCCATCATCCCATCTCCTCCAACATCATCCCCAATATCCCATCTTCCCATCTCCTCCAACATCATCCCCAATATCCCACCATCCCAACTCCTCCAACATCATACCCAATATCCCATCATCCCATCTCCTCCAACATCATCCCCAATATCCCAACTCCTCCAACATCATACCCAATATCCCACCATCCCAACTCCTCCAACATCATCCCCAATATCCCATCATCCCAACTCCTCCAAATTCATCCCCAATATCCCATCATCCTATCTCCTCCAACATCATCCCCAATATCCCATCATCCCATCTCCTCCAACATCATCACCAATATCCCATCATCCCATCTCCTCCAACATCATCCCCAATATCCCATCTTCCCATCTCCTCCAACATCATCCCCAATATCCCACCATCCCAACTCCTCCAACATCATACCCAATATCCCACCATCCCAACTCCTCCAACATCATCCCCAATATCCCATCATCCCAACTCCTCCAAATTCATCCCCAATATCCCATCATCCTATCTCCTCCAACATTATCCCCAATATCCCATCATCCCATCTCCTCCAACATCATCCCCAATATCCCATCATCCCAACTCCTCCAACATCATCCCCAATATCCCATCATCCCATCTCCTCCAACATCATCCCCAATATCCCACCATCCCAACTCCTCCAACATCATCCTCAATATCCCATCATCCCAACTCCTCCAACATCCTCCCCAATATCCCATCATCCCATCTCCTCCAACATCATCCCCAATATCCCATCATCCCAACTCCTCCAACATCATCCCCAATATCCCACCATCCCAACTCCTCCAACATCATCCCCAATATCCCATCATCCCAACTCCTCCAACATCATCCCCAATATCCCATCATCCCATCTCCTCCAACATCATCCCCAATATCCCACCATCCCATCTCCTCCAACATCATCCCCAATATCCCACCATCCCATCTCCTCCAACATCATCCCCAATATCCCATCATCCCAACTCCTCCAACATCATCCCCAATATCCCATCATTCCATCTCCTCCAAATTCATCCCCAATATCCCATCATCCTATCTCCTCCAACATCATCCCCAATATCCCATCATCCCATCTCCTCCAACATCATCCCCAATATCCCATCATCCCATCTCCTCCAACATCATCCCCAATATCCCATTATCCCATCTCCTCCAACATCATCCCCAATATCCCATCATCCCATCTCCTCCAACATCATCCCCAATATCCCATCTTCCCATCTCCTCCAACATCGTCCCCAATATCCCACCATCCCAACTCCTCCAACATCATCCCCAATATCCCATCATCCCATCTCCTCCAACATCATTCCCAATATCCCATCTTCCCAACTCCTCCAACATCATCCCCAATATCCCATCATCCCAACTCCTCCAACATCATCCCCAATATCTCATCATCCAATCTTCTCCAACATCATCCCCAATACTGATATATACAACAAAACACAAACAGATCCCAAGGTTGAGCACAACATAAAGATGTAGATGAGGAGTCACATTTCAGTGGCTGTTCTTGCCAACACCAAAAAGGTTCCTTGGGGATCACAAACTATTTCTCACATGTACTGTATATACTGGATACTAAACTTCTGAAAGCTGAGCTGTGCATATTCATTTCAGAACACAATTAATGTATTTTCTTTTCTTCCACAGGCCAGTTCCCCTCCTGTGATTGTAAATACTGACACACTTGAAGCACCAGCATACGTAAGTAATGTACGAAAAGTCTGTTCCTCCTCCAGCATCCCAATACTGACCTATCCACCATGCGACCCACCTATGGGGCTATAAGGCTATCCTTCCTCCTTCTTTCCTCACAGCAAACACACTTACACATCCCATAATAGTTCAGGCAGACACAATAGACAATAGAATACATTCACACCCCCAAACCATCACAGCAAATAGTACACAACAGCATGAGACAACACACAATATATACAATGTATACAGCATTGAGTCTGACTAGCACAGATCATAGTGGGGTTCTCATTTATGTGCCCCTATTAGAGACACAGGGTGATCTACACATAAGAGGGGACGGGGAAGCTGGACAAGGAACCTCCAGAACTCTCCAGGGCAAGCCGAGCCGCACAAACCCCAGACCCAAAGTCATTCCCATCACACATCTCCCCTTTCGGCAGGAGACTAACGCATGAGGAGACCCCAGACGGGTTGACTCCGAAGTTAGTTATGAGTTCCAGTCCTCCAATGCCGGTATCCACACAGTACCCCAAATAAATTGTCCCAAACAGAGCATTACTCACCCAGCCAACCTCTGCCTCTCTCAGAGAACATACCTGCCGCTGGGGAGAGGCCTGGACTGGCCCTTCTTCCTGGAGTCCTTTCAGCCGCTGGAGAGAAGACAGGGTGGCTGGGCTCACTCCCTCATGCTGTTGGAGATCTGGGCCAACTGCCCCCCATCCCTGGGGTATACAAGTGGGGACTGAAGTCCCATCCACCTTTACAGGAAATCCATTGTTTGTTAGTTGAGGGCAGAGGCCAGCAGCACTCTTCTCTGGTGCCAGCTCTTTTGCTGGGTTGCTGTGAGTGGAGACCGCAGTCACATCCCCCGATATCAGCTCAAGCTGCAGTTGTGTGCAGAGGCCAGTAGCATTCTGCCCTGTTAGCACTTCAGTTGAGGACCCCAACATCATCCACTCCAGCTAACTGTTGGGGAGTGACCGTCATCTTCTCACCATGGGCCCCTGGAACTGCCACAGGTGGGGGGCAGAGGTCTTGAACCCTTTGTCCGGTTGCCAGTGCTTCAGCTGGAGGAGTCTCTTGTAACTCCACAGATGCTGCTGTTGGTGCTGGGCAGAGCCCAGTGAAGTTTGGCCCTGATACCAGCTCTTCTGCTGAAGGCTCACCAGGTTGTTCTTCCTCAGCAGAACAGTCTATCAAATCCCCTGTCTCTATAACTGGTGTCTGGGGATAGAGATTCACCATCTCCTGTCCTTAGAACGAAGAAGAGGTTACTGGTGCTGGGCAGAGCTCAATGATGTCTGGCCCTGGTGCCAGCTCTCCTTCTGGGTTGGTGGGATCATTCTGGGGTGCCATCTGTTGCTGGGAAGGGACCATCTCCTTCTCACCCTGGGCCTCCGGAACTGCCGTGGGTGTGGGGCAGAGGTCTTGGACCCTCTGTCCAGTTGTCAGCGCTTAGCTGCAGAAGTTTCTGGTGATGCCACAGATGCTGCTGGCAGAAAATCCCATGTCTTTGTCAGTATTATGGGAGAAAGGCCAACTGCCTCTTCTCTCCGGGAGGCTGAAGCTGCTGTTGGTGCTGGGCAAAGGTTAGCAGAGCTCTGCCCTGTTGTCAGCACTTCAGCTTTGGAGACCCGCAATCTCCGAAGTTTCCACTGCCGATTCTCTGGCATGCTGATGAACGCATTCTAGCAGTTTCCTGTATACCCTTTCCAGATGCTGTTCCTTCCTTAGCAAATAGTCTAGATCAGGTTTAAGCTCTGAGACCCCTGCAAGACTGAGCATAGCCTCTCTGTGTTCTCGCAGGTCCTCAAGGTTAGGTTCCCCTTTGTCATGGATATGCATTAATGTCTGTCTGCCATCTTACCTTCCTCCTCATGTGTTCATCTAGAGACCAGACCTCCTTCACCTGGCTTCCTTTATAATCTCCTCCCAGCCTGACTCCACCCCAGGCCCTATCACAGAACACTATATTAACCTGTGCACTGCAAGCCTGCCTTGCTGATCAACGTGTTTGTTAGGCATTGTGTGTTTGGGTTCCTGCCTGCCGTGTGCTACGTCTGTCTCTCTGTTACGTTATTGGCTTGTCCCCGACTATTCCTGTCTGCTCGTGACCCTTGACCTTCGGCTCGTTCTTTCGTTATCCTTGTCTGCTTGTGGCCCCTGACCTTCGGCTTGTTTCGGTTCTCCCTTATCTTGTGCTGCTGCTTCCCCTCTTTTCCCCTTATCCTACGGGGCGTGAGCTAGGAAACTCCAGGGGCCGCGACCTGGTCCCAGCCTGCAGCGCAACATCCTCACCACTGGAGGCCCTGGAGAAGACCAGCTGGGTCTTAGACTCCACGCCCTGGGGAATCTTGGCTCTAGCTTCCGTTAGGATCTCGGTTGTGCTCCTCTGGTCCCGCTTTCCACAACCACCCAGTTTCCTACCCACAGAAGCCAGCCATAGGGTTCACTACCTCGCGGTGCACTCCTGTCCCCCTACGGTGTGCATCTGTCACCTGGCCACAGGTGACCCTGACAGTTTGATCAGCCATGAACCCGGCTGACATCCCGCTTCCCGCGGATGATCCATTGCAGGGCATAGTTCGCAGACTCGAAGCCCAGGAATCAAATCAGACTCAGGTGATGCGATTCCTCCAGGATCTGGCTTCTCGATTCGAGCAGCTTCAGGTCTCCTTGGGAACCCCGAGTCCGCAAACCCAAGTACAACCAGCGGCTGTACCTATCGCACCAGTCGCAGCCTCACACTCACTAAGATTGCCAGCTCCGTCCCGTTTCTCTGGGGACTCCAAGGCCTGCAGGGGGTTTCTCAGCCAATGCACAATTCATTTTGAGCTTCAGCCTCAAAGCTTTCTGTCTGACCGGGCTAGGGTAGCCTATGTCATTTCCCTCCTCTCCTGTGAAGCTTTGGCCTGGGCTGCCCCCCTGTGGGAGAGGAACGATCCAGTGGTTTCCAGTCTGTCCGATTTTTTGAAGCTCTTTCGTAATATCTTCGAAGAGCCGGCTCGGGCTTCTTCAGCGGCTAGTGCTGTCTTACGTCTTCGCCAAGAATCTAGTTCAGTGGGGCAATATGCTCTTCAGTTCCGTATCCACACAGCTGAATTGAGCTGGAATAATGAGGCCCTGGTCGCTACCTTTTTACATGGCCTCTCTGACCGAGTGAAAGACGAATTAGCGGGAAGAGCCATTCCCGTCGGTCTGGACGATGTAATTTCATTATGCAACCAGATCGACATTCGTTTTCAAGAGAGGTCTTTAGAAAAAAGACGCCAGCACTCTCTGGGTCCTAGCCAGTCTGAGCTTCCCTCCCTTCATTCCGTGGAGCATCCTCTACCTGCTGAAGAACCTATGCAGCTGGGCCGGACCAGATTAACCCCCGAAGAACGTGCTAGGCGCAGAACTCTGGGCTTGTGCCTCTATTGTGGGGGCAAGGGTCATTTTCGTGACTCCTGCTCGCTTCGTCCGGGAAACGCTCGGGTCTAATACATTTGGAAGGTGGAGTATTGGACCCAGAAACATCACCTTCTCGCCTGCTCTTGCCGGTGTTCCTTCATGTAGGCACTTCTCCTCAGTCAACCCTTGCATACCTGGATTCCGGGGCTGCCGGCAATTTTATGGATTGAAGAACTGCTTCTTCTATGAAGCTTACCCTTTCACCTCTCACTACCCCATTGGTAGTCTCGGCAATTGATGGCACTGTTCTCCCAGGAGGCCCTATTCGCTTCCAGACGCTACCCATTAGGATGTCGGTAGGGATTCTCCACCAGGAGTGGATATCCTTTCTTATTCTACCCAAGGCCTCTACCCCAGTTGTATTGGGCCTCCCTTGGCTACAGCTCCACTCTCCACATGTGGACTGGGTCTCTGGGCAGATCCTGGCCTGGGGTTCCTCATGTTTCTCGTCGTGTCTTCTCAAGGTGACCCCCAAGGAGAGTCTTCCGGTTGCTGCCACTTCTGTTTCTTCTGATCTTCCTGCTGCATACAGCGATTACCGGGATGTGTTCTGTAAGAAATCAGCTGAGGTGCTTCCTCCCCACAGGTCTTTTGACTGTGCTATTGATCTTGTCCCCGGAGCAACTCTACCCAGGGGTCGTACCTACCCTCTGTCCATCCCAGAGACCCAGGCCATGTCGGAGTATGTCGCAGAGAATCTGGAGAGAGGTTTCATCCAGAAATCCTCATCGCCTGCAGGGGCAGGGTTCTTTTTTGTTGCCAAAAAGGATGGTACCTTAAGACCCTGCATCGATTATCGGGGTTTAAATGCGGTTACTATTAAAAATCGATACCCCTTACCCTTAATATCTGAGCTATTCGATAGGTTGAAGGGTGCCTCCATTTTCACCAAGTTGGATCTCAGAGGCGCGTACAATCTCATTCGGATACGGGAGGGTGACGAATGGAAGACTGCATTCAACACTAGAGACGGGCATTACGAATATCTGGTGATGCCTTTTGGTCTGTGTAATGCTCCAGCCGTGTTTCAAAACTTTGTCAATGAAATTTTCAGAGATCTGCTGTACCAGTTTGTTGTCATCTATCTGGATGACATTCTGATTCATCTGAAAATCTGCTCGTCCACAGAAACCATGTCCGCACTGTACTTCAACGTCTTAGAGAGAACAATCTCTATGCCAAGCTGGAGAAATGTTCCTTTGAATGTTCTGAGGTCCTGTTTTTGGGGTGCTTCGTCTCATGTTCGGGTCTTCGTATGGACCCTGGGAAGGTCTTGGCTATCACCAACTGGCCTCTTCCTGCTAGCCTCAAGGCCACACAGCGCTTTCTTGGCTTCACTAATTATTATAGGCAGTTCATAAGGAATTACTCTTCCATTGCCGCGCCTATTATCGCTTTGACCAAGAAGGGTGTGAATGCCAGAGACTGGCCTCCCGAAGCTGTCTCTGCATTTCACAACCTGAAACAGGCCTTTGTTTCTGGCCCCCTCTTGAGGAGACCAAATCCTGGGAATGCATTTTTTATTGAAGTGGACGCTTCCTCAATGGGGGTGGGAGCTGTGCTTCTTCAAATCTTTGAGAAGAGACGCCAACCATGTGCGTTCTTCTCCAAAAAAAAATCTCAGGCAGAGAGGAATTATGCCATCGGTGATCGGGAACTTCTCGCAATTAAATTGGCGTTAGAGGAGTGGCGTCATCTCTTGGAGGGTTCCCCTCACTCCATAACGATCTTTACCGATCACAAGAATTTACAGTATCTACAGAATGCTAAACGTCTGAATCCTAGACAGGCCAGGTGGAGTCTCTTCTTTGCCCGTTTTAATTTCACGATTACCTACAAACCTGGTTCCTGCAACGGTCGGGCTGATGCGCTCTCTAGGTCATTTGACACTTTGGACGAGGAGTCCGCCCCTGAACCTGAGCCGATCATTCCAACCTCATGCATTGTTGCCCACTCTACCACCCTGAAGTCAAAAATTCCGCCTGGTAAGACCTTTGTCCCCACTGAGCTAAGAGCTAAGATCCTTCGTTGGGGACATGATTCCAAGGTGGCAGGGCATTCTGGATTCCTCCGATCCTTCCTACTCATCAGTCGTCACTACTGGTGGCCTAATCTCCGCTCAGACGTCAAAGACTACGTTAAAGCCTGTCATGTCTGTGCTCAGTCCAAATCCTCCACACAAGCTCCTGCTGGTCTCCTCATGCCCTTGCCCATTCCTAAGGAACCCTGGGCCCATATTGCCATGGATTTTATCACCGATCTCCCACTGTCTGAGAATAATACAGTCATTTGGGTGGTAATCGATCGATTCTCCAAGATGGCTCATTTTGTTCCTCTTCCTGGTCTTCCTTCTGCCCCTGCCTTGGTTCCCATTTTCATTCGAGAAATTCTCCGCCTACATGGGGTCCCTTCTCATATTGTTTCCGACAGGGGAGTCCAATTCACGTCTCGTTTTTGGAGAGCCTTTTGCAAATCCCTCAATATTGTCTTGGATTTTTCTTCTTCTTACCATCCCCAATCCAATGGACAGACTGAGAGGGTTAATCAGGAGTTAGAGGTCTTTCTTCGCACCTTTGTGTCTTCTCACCATGACGATTGGTCCTCTCTACTCCCGTGGGCAGAATTCTCCCATAACAATCATGTGAATACCAGTTCGCAGAAGACACCCTTTTTCACAGTTTATGGAAAACACCCTCAACTTCCTCTTCCCATGATCCGTTCTCCTGACATTCCAGCTTTGGCTTCGGTTCAGGAGTCTCTCAATTCCGTTTGGGGTCACGTTCATGATTCCCTCCGGGCAGCTGCTGAAAAATTCAAAGGCTTTGCCGACCGCCGCAGGCGTAAACCGCCTTCTCTTCAGCCAGGGGACAAAGTCTGGCTCTCTACCAGGAACATCAAGCTCCGAGTTCCTTCTCTGAAGTTTGCTCCACGATTCATCGGTCCATACACGGTAACTGCTAAACTGAATCCGGTTTGTTTCAAACTCCAGATTCCTAAGAGCCTTAAAATCACTAACTCCTTTCATGTTGCTCTTCTAAAGCCTTTAGTCCTCAACAAATTCTCTTGTCCTCTCCCTACCGTGGCGCCTGTCTCTGAGGATAATCAGGAGTACGAGATCAGTCAAATTCTGGACTCCCGACTCTGTAAAGGCGTTCTTCAGTACCTCGTTCATTGGAAAGGGTTTGGCCCTGAGGAGAAGTCTTGGATCACTGCATCAGAGGTCTTTGCACCTCGTCTGTTAAAGGAGTTTCATCTGAAGTTTCCCTCTAAACCTGGGCCCAGGCGGGGAAGGGGGAGGCCTCGTAAGAGGGAGGGTACTGTCATGGATATGCATTAATGTCTGTCTGCCATCTTACCTTCCTCCTCATGTGTTCATCTAGAGACCAGACCTCCTTCACCTGGCTTCCTTTATAATCTCCTCCCAGCCTGACTCCACCCCAGGCCCTATCACAGAACACTATATTAACCTGTGCACTGCAAGCCTGCCTTGCTGATCAAAGTGTTTGTTAGGCATTGTGTGTTTGGGTTCCTGCCTGCCGTGTGCTACGTCTGTCTCTCTGTTACGTTATTGGCTTGTCCCCGACTATTCCTGTCTGCTCGTGACCCTTGACCTTCGGCTCGTTCTTTCGTTATCCTTGTCTGCTTGTGGCCCCTGACCTTCGGCTTGTTTCGGTTCTCCCTTATCTTGTGCTGCTGCTTCCCCTCTTTTCCCCTTATCCTACGGGGCGTGAGCTAGGAAACTCCAGGGGCCGCGACCTGGTCCCAGCCTGCAGCGCAACATCCTCACCACTGGAGGCCCTGGAGAAGACCAGCTGGGTCTTAGACTCCGCGCCCTGGGGAATCTTGGCTCTAGCTTCCGTTAGGATCTCGGTTGTGCTCCTCTGGTCCCGCTTTCCACAACCACCCAGTTTCCTACCCGCAGAAGCCAGCCATAGGGTTCACTGCCTCGCGGTGCACTCCTGTCCCCCTACGGTGTGCATCTGTCACCTGGCCACAGGTGACCCTGACACCCTTCATCGCCAAACACAAAATCATCTGTAAGGCTCTCCCACAGCAATCCAGGGCCACCAAAGTCATATCCCTCCTGAGAGCACTCTGTTGTCTCCCCTAAATATTCCTCCTCCACGTGCCATTGCAGAGCCCGATACCAATTGTCCAGCTCTATTTCCTGCTGGACCAGCCTGTCCAACTCAGTCACCCATTGCTCCTGGGGCCGCTCTCCCAGGAATTGCATCCGTAACTCCCGATGTTCACTGGCCTGCTGCTCTGGGGTTGGAAAGCACTTGCCTTGTTGCATACCAGCAACTTGGAGGCATCTAATCCAGTGCCTTACCCGAATCTGCTGCCTGACCTCCAGGTATTCATCCGCAGACACAGTCCTGAAGTATGCTGAAAGGACGATCTTGTCAGAAACCATGAATCAGACCGAGACAGAAGTACAGTTAAATGACACTTGTTTAATAATAATAAAAAGGTAAACAGAGTAAGCGTAGTCAAAACATAGCCAGAGTTCAGTAACCGGATCGGGTAGTCGGCCAAGCCAAAGTCCAAGAGCCAGTGATAAAGGTAATAGAACAGCAAGCAGGATCCGTAGCTAGAGGGGACAACAGTCAAGCAGGTCTTCAGCTGGAACGCAAGAGAAAGAAGGCGAAGAGCAAATGAGCTGGAAGTCCTTAAGTAGGCAGAGCTGATGAGCGGATCATAAACAGGTGGATCACTGTGAAGAGATGGAAGCTGGCAATTAGCTGACAGCTGAGCTGCCAGCACAGAGAAGGAAGGGCTGAACCCAGCCATGACAGATCTGCAGCAGCCCCGGGAACTCTGATGCCAGATCTATATCTCCGCTGGGGTGACTGAAGTCTGCTATCCCGATCTTGGATCCAGGTGGAGGTTTGGACTTGTTCACAGCCAGGAAGCACGATCCCGCTGCTGCCAACCAGTTGTGACGAACCCAGGACTATGTCCGCCTTAAATGCTTCCTCTGTCCAGAACCAGCACTATCCAAGACTCTTTTGCCTCCCCCAGTCACCAGACAACACCAGTGTAGGGTAAATACCAGCAGACTACTTTATTCGAGCACATGTTACACAAATATCTCACTTCAAAACACTTCTCCCCCACCCTTGGAAAACAGGGCGGGTTAAACTGTCCAATGACCATAGCCACACAGGTCAGGTGTGTTCAAACTTCCCATCAGTAAACAGTCTTATCAGGGGGGTTGCTGGAGGAATCCCCCTCCCTCTTTCCTCACAGCAAGACACTTACACATCCCATAATAGTTGAGGCAGACACAATAGAAAGTAAAAGGATAATACTGCGCTGGAAATAATGTGAAACGAAGCTGCCAACACTGCTGGTACAAAAAGCTAGTGATAATCGAAAATTAAAAGTGTAGCGCTAACTAAATAAATATGTATAAATGTGAAAATATACACAAAAAACTGAATATGATAATATAGTGATAAACACGTGTATCACCCAAAATAACGTGCTGGGTGACTCCAGTGATAAAGTCCTCAAATTATATTAACAAAATTATGCAAATATATGCAAATTAATGTCCATAATAGGCAAATGAATGTCCATTAGAAATGGAATCCATAAAACGAAGGTGATGAAGATCAGTCCAGAGAGAACGTGATGAATCAAAATGTGAAATTGTAATCAACAGTCTTCTGTTTGTGAGAGAAAGTAGCCACCACCAAAGTGAATAGAGGAAGGCTTACCAGAAGTTATGGATTTGGCGGGGCATAAGCCACCCAAATCAAATAAACTTGAAGAGTGTGAACACTCAAACATTAAAAAATAGAGATGTGATGTGAGATCCGCCACCAAGTATATGTTGAGGAGGCTTACCAGAGGTCTCGGATTTGGAGAGGCATACGCTGCCCAAATCTGAGATTGCTTAGGGGGTTAATGGACGCCACTGGAGATGGTCTTGAGTGGAGGGGTAGTCTGGAGTCAAAGGGGTTTAGCACTTCAATCAGACGGGACATCCAATAACACAAAACATCAATTCATGTGGGGACTCGGTATCATTTAAAGATGGTCTAAAAGCATGGATGCAGGTACAAGAGCGATGTATATGGACAAATCCATATACATCGCTCTTGTACCTGCATCCATGCTTTTAGACCATCTTTAAATGATACCGAGTCCCCACATGAATTGGTGTTTTGTGTTATTGGATGTCCCGTCTGATTGAAGTGCTAAACCCCTTTGACTCCAGACTACCCCTCCACTCAAGACCATCTCCAGTGGCGTCCATTAACCCACTAAGCAATCTCAGATTTGGGCGGCGTATGCCTCTCCAAATCCGAGACCTCTGGTAAGCCTCCTCAACATATACTTGGTGGCGGATCTCACATCACATCTCTATTTTTTAATGTTTGAGTGTTCACACTCTTCAAGTTTATTTGATTTGGGTGGCTTATGCCCCGCCAAATCCATAACTTCTGGTAAGCCTTCCTCTATTCACTTTGGTGGTGGCTACTTTCTCTCACAAACAGAAGACTGTTGATTACAATTTCACATTTTGATTCATCACGTTCTCTCTGGACTGATCTTCATCACCTTCGTTTTATGGATTCCATTTCTAATGGACATTCATTTGCCTATTATGGACATTAATTTGCATATATTTGCATAATTGTGTTAATATAATTTGAGGACTTTATCACTGGAGTCACCCAGCACGTTATTTTGGGTGATACACGTGTTTATCACTATATTATCATATTCAGTTTTTTGTGTATATTTTCACATTTATACATATTTATTTAGTTAGCGCTACACTTTTAATTTTCGAGGCAGACACAATAGACAATAGAATAGTCACACCCCAAACCATCACAGCAAATAGTCCAACAGCCAACACACAATATATACAATGTATACAGCATTGAGTCTGACTAGCACAGATCATAGTGGGGTTCTCATTCATGTGCCCCTATTAGAGACACAGGGTGATCTACACATAAGAGGGTCCGGGGAAGCTGAACAAGGAGCCTCTAGAACTCTCCAAGGCAAGCTGAGCCGCACAAACCCCGACCCAAAGTCACTCCCGTCACACATCTCCCCTTTCGAACGGAGATTAACACAGGAGGAGACCCCAGACGGGTTGACTCCGAAGTTAGTCAGTAGTTCCAGTCCCCCAATGCCGGTTTCCACACAGTACCCCAATTGTCCCAAACAGAGCATTACTCACCCAGCCAACTTCTGCCTCTCTCAGAGAACATACCTGCCGCTGGGGAGAGGCCTGGACTGACCCTTCTCCCTGGAGTCCTTTCAGCCGCTGGAGAGAAGACAGGGTGACTGGGCTCACTCTGTCATGCTGTTGGGGATCTGGGCCAACTCATTTACACATAAGAGGGTCCGGGGAAGCTGGACAAGGAGCCTCCAGGACTCTCCAAGGCAAGCTGAGCAACACAAACCCCCAACCCAAAGTGACTCCTGTCACAGTGACAGAAGGGGCCCATAAGTCTGCCTTCCTCCTCCTGTAGGGTGACAGAAGGGGTCTATGAGTCTGTCCTCCTCCTCTTCCTCCTGTAGGTGACACAGTGACAGAAGAGGGCTATGAGTCTGTCCTCCTCCTCCTCCTCCTGCAGGGCGACAGAAGGGTACATGAGTCTGTCCTCCTCCTCTTCCTGCAGGGTGACAGAAGGGTCCATGAGTCTTCTCTCCTCCTCCTCCTGCAGGGTGACAGAAGGGTCCATGAGTCTGTCCTCCTCCTCCTGCAGGGTGACAGAAGGGTCCATGAGTCTGTCCTCCTCCTCCTGCAGGGTGACAGAAGGGTCTATGAGTCTGTCCTCCTCCTGCAGGGTGACAGAAGGGTCCATGAGTCTGTCCTCCTCCTCCTCCTGCAGGGTGACAGAAGGGTCCATGAGTCTGTCCTCCTCCTGCAGGGTGACAGAAGGTTCCATGAGTCTGTCCTTCTCCTCCTCCTGAAGGGTGACAGAAGGGTCCATGAGTCTGTCCTCTCCCTCCTCCAGAAGGGTCCATGAGTCTGTCCTCCTCCTCCTCCTGCAGGGTGACAGAAGGGTCCATAAGTCTGTCCTCCTCCTCCTCCTGCAGGGTGACAGAAGGGCCCATGAGTCTGTCCTCCTCCTGCAGGGTGACAGAAGGGTCCATGAGTCTGTCCTCCTCCTCCTCCTGCAGGGTGACAGAAGGGTCCATGAGTCTGTCCTCCTCCTTCTCCTGAAGGGTGACAGAAGGGTCCATGAGTCTGTCCTCCTCCTGTAGGGTGACAGAAGGGTCCATAAGTCTGTCCTCCTCCTCCTCCTGCAGGGTGACAGGAGGGGCCATGAGTCTGTTCTCCTCCTCCTGCAGGGTGACAGAAGGGGTCCATGAGTCTGTCCTCCTCCTCCTCCTGCAGGGTGACAGAAGGGTCCATGAGTCTGTCCTCCTCCTGCAGGGTGACAGAAGGGGTCCATGAGTCTGTCCTCCTCCTGCAGGGTGACAGAAGGGTCCGTGAGTCTGTCCTCCTCCTCCTCCTGAAGGGTGACACAGAGGCTCTTTGGGGTGGTTCTCTAGTAATGGTTTCCATGTTTTCTCTCTTCAGGTGAATGGTACGGAGGCAGAAATGGAATATGAAGAGATCACACTGGAGAGGGTGAGATTGTGACCCGTCTGTCCCTCCTCATTCCTCGCCCCTCTCGCACTCCTTCCTTACCTATTTGTATTCCTCTGTTACCAGGGTAACTCAGGGTTGGGGTTCAGCATTGCCGGGGGCACAGATAACCCACATGTAGGAGATGACCCCAGTATCTTCATCACAAAGATCATTCCAGGTGGAGCAGCGGCTCAGGATGGAAGGCTCAGGTAGGTGGTCGCTATAAAGAGGGGAGAAGTACACAGCCAGGTGGGAGGGTATTTCCAGTGCATTATCTATCGGGATTTGGTAGTTGAGGATGATGTGCCAGGTGGGGGTTTGATTGTGTCGCCGTCTTTGGGAGAAATGTCTTTCCACACACAGGATATTGCACTGAACCTGAACAAAGAAGGACAGAACCTTCACTAAGTGGAAGAGTGGGTTTGATAATACAGCGGGCAGCGCCTCTTTACCAAGGAGAGGACCCCACCCAGGACAGAACCCCACCCAGGACAGAACCCCACCCAGGACAGGGCCCCACCCAGGACAGGGCCCCACCCAGGACAGAACCCCACCCAGGACAGGGCCCTACCCAAGACAGGGCCCCACCCAGGACAGAACCCCACCCAGGACAGGGCCCCACCCAGGACAGGACCCCACATAGGACAGGGCCCCACCCAGGACAGGGCCTGTGACAGGGGGTCACTTTGGAGCACAGGGTGAGCAATGAAATAATGGACATTGAGAATATGTATGGGATTGTTTTAAAATGGGTCTGTAACATTATTCCCCAATATTGCCCAGGATCTGTAAATAGTTATTCTGTTGGTCCTGAACTCAACAGGTTAAATTAAGAGAGGCTGATGTGTCTCCTGTCTCCTTGTGTAATGCTAATGAGCCTCACCTATGCTACAGGCCCTTTCATTGTGATGATGTTGATTGGAGCTTGGTAGACCGGCTGGCTCCATATTATGGGATGTGGAAGTGGCTTCTGTGAGGAGGGAGGGGGGAATCAACCCTTCTGCCTAAGACTGTTTATCAAAGGAGAAGTTTGAACACACCTGACCTGTATCACCATTGTCATTGGACAGTTTAACCCGCCCTGTTCCCCAAAGGATGGGAGGGGAGGGTTTTGAAGAGAAATGTGTTACCATGTGTTTTGAAAATAAAGTCATTCCCTGTTTTGGAACTTGAATACAGAGCGTTGTCTCGTATCTGGGGGGAGAATCATTCGTATGGGGTCTTATTCGGCTGGTTGGAGTGTCTGGTGGCTGTCGTGTGGTTGGAAAGGGAATATCCTAACGGTGTTAACCCCTTTCATACTTGGGGTGCCGTTACAATTGTTGGCAAGCGGTGGGATTGATCCCCACAGCCGGAAGGACAGCTACAAGAGGACACAGGCCAATGGAAGCACAGTATGAACGGCTAAAGCTCTCCACCCTCAAAGACTTACTGGAGAACCGGGGAAGACCGGCCAACAACCGTAAGAAGAGGGACATTATCAGAGAACGAGTCGAAATGGATGGAGCTGAAAGACCCAACATAACAGAAAGGCCCAGCGTAACAGACAGGACACCCGAAGAGGCAAGTTTTGATCGGGCTGTTAACATAAGACTGGCACATTATGGCCCTAACCCTACAGCGGAGATCATAGACCGAGTTATAGCGGCTGTTGACATAAATTTGCTACAGCAAAGAGGTTCTGCAGCAGCAGAAGTCACAGCAGCACCAACTGAAAGGAGAAAGATACATTTTATTGCTTTTAAAAATTTCATTGAAACTGAAGGGGAGATTGATGGGTACCTTGCTGATTTTGAACGGCAATGTGCCCTACACCGGGTGCCCACAGAGGAATGGGTTACCATTTTGTCTGGGAAACTGTCTGGCCGGGCCAGTGAAGCGTTCAGGGCCATCCCAGACGAGGATATTATGAACTATGGACTGGTAAAAGAAACACTGTTGGCCAGGTATGCCGTCACACCGGAGGCATACCGGAGGCGGTTCCGAGAGACGAGCAAGCAGACTGGAGACTCGTATACCGAGTGGGCATGCCGCCTACACCGCATGGCCTCTCACTGGGTCGCTGGGTGCCAAGCAGAATCTGGGGAAGAGGTGCTGCAGGTGTTCCTGCTGGAGCACTTCTTTGACAAACTGTCCCTGGAAGTCAGAGAGTGGGTCCGGGACCGAAAACCTTTCACCTTGCCTGAAGCAGCTCGCTTGGCGGATGAATACACAGACGCCCGCAAACTGGATACCCCTGTGGTCAAGGCAACAGCTCGGGTGGATTATCGATCAGCGGCACCCCCTCTGGCTATCGCCTACCAACCACAGTCGTACCACCCTACAGCACCACCTCCAGCGGCCACTTATTCTCAGCAGCCCAGGTTCAACTCCCAGGACTACTCACAACCCATCAGGTGTTTCGGGTGTAAACAGCTAGGGCACAAAAAGCCAGACTGTCCGTTGAATCCAGCCAGGCAGTCCCAGTCATGGAGACAGCCAGCAAGGGGGAACCCCCACACATCCATGCCTGCGGCCCACTGCGTTGAGGAGGAAGAACATTGGGGCGTCCTGCACGAGGCTGATCCAATACAAGCAGCTAACCGGGACAACAGGCAGCAACACAGGCAGACGGTCCGGGTTAATGGAACGGTAGCCAATGGCTTACGTGATACTGGCGCCACCATGACCCTACCACAGAAGGATCTCATCCCAGAGAGCCAACATACCGGAGACACTGTAGCCGTAAGAGTAGCGGGAGGTACCGTCTTCCGGCTACCTGTTGCCCGTGTTCACCTGGATTGGGGGGTTGGTTCGGGACATGTGAATGTGGGGGTGATGAAGGATTTGCCAGCGGATGTACTACTGGGGAATGATTTGAGCCCCCTCCTTTCTGCTTACGCCCCGATGGGCCCCGATGAAGTCAACCCCGTGACTACCCGTGCCCAGACACGTACTGCTGGAACCGGCCCGCTTGCTGCTGAGACACAGGTGAGACTACCTTCCCCGACACGTACCTTAGATCAGGCGCTCTTAGGCTGGGATACCCCAGAAGCATTCGGGAGGGAAACTCGGGAGGACCCGATCTTACACAAGTATAGGGCTAAGGCAGATACTCAGGAAAGGGGAATAGATGGGGAGCTTTTTGAATGGGTGGGGGATAGACTGTATAGGATCCCTAAGCCAGCTCGGAGAAGTAAGGCCCCTTCGCAGAAACGACAGCTGGTGGTACCTAAGAAATACCAGCTGGAGATTCTGCGAATCGGGCATGATGTACCGCTAGCAGGACATCTAGGGTTCCGTCGTACAGCCCATAGGATCACACAGAATTTCTTCTGGCCCAATTTTAGCCAGGATGTGCGACAATACTGCAAAACGTGTGACACATGTCAACGGATAGGTAAGAGGGGGGACCACCCTAAGGCTAAACTCATGTCCATGCCTATTATTGGGGAGCCCTTTTACCACATAGCTGTTGACATTGTGGGTCCCCTGGCCAGGCCTAGTCCATCCGGGAAGAAGTATATTCTCACCATGGTGGACTACGCCACCCGTTACCCAGAGGCAGTGGCTATGTCTAACATTGAAGCAGAGACAGTAGCTGATGCCCTGGTTAAGATTTTTACCAGAGTGGGGTTCCCTAAGGAGATTCTCTCTGACCAGGGAACCCAGTTTACTGCGGTGCTCACCCAGCAGTTGTGGAAGGTGTGCAATATTAAGCCCTTGCTGAGCTAACCTTACCACCCCCAGACTAATGGTCTCTGCGAACGCTTTAACGGGACCCTCAAGCAAATGCTGAGGACCTTTTCGGACACTTGCAGAGACTGGGAGAGATTCCTGCCTCACCTGTTATTTGCGTACAGAGAGGTACCCCAGGAATCTACGGGGTTCTCGCCCTTCGAGTTGCTCTATGGGAGAAGGGTCCGCGGACCCCTCGACCTCATCAGAGGACACTGGGAGGGAGAGACAGAGCAAGAAGGGACCCCCATAGTGCCCTACGTTCTGGAACTCCGGGACCGCATGGAGCAACTGTCTCTGATGGTAAGGGAGAATCTCCAGGCGGCCCAGGGAAGATAGAAGAGATGGTACGATCGGGGGGCCCGACAGCGTATCTTCCAGGTTGGGCAGAAGGTCTTAGTGCTCAAACCTGTGAAGACCGACAAGATGCAGGCATCTTGGCAGGGCCCGTATAAAGTAGTAGCCCAGGTATGTGATACTACCTATGTTATTGCCAGCTGTGCAGATGAAAGAATCCAGCGAACCTTTCATGTGAACATGCTGAAGGAGTATCAGGAACGGCAGGAGGATGTTGCTGCAGTATGTGCCCCTGCTGCGGACGACTCAGAAGGTTTACCCCTCCCTGACTTACTAGAGAGAAAGCCCCAGACTGACCTCATTAGCCTTGTGCAGCTAGGAGACCGGTTAAGCCCCACAAAGAAGGAACAGGCTAAGCGGCTTCTGGGGGAGAAACAGGCGACGTTCTCCCAAAAACCGGGCTATACGACCCTAGCTGTGCATAAGGTAGAGACCCCTGGACAAGCACCCCTTCAACAGCCCCCCTACCGTATCCCTGAAGCAGTCCGAGAAGAAATGCGGAAGGAGATACAGGAGATGATTCAGTTAGGAGTCATTGAGCCTTCTGACAGCCCTTGGGCCTCGCCTGTAGTCCTGGTGCCTAAGAAAGACGGAACTACCTGGTTCTGCGTGGACTACAGGCGACTCAATGAGAAGACCACCACCGATGCCTACCCGATGCCCAGGGTAGACGAACTGCTAGATCGGATAGCCAGGGGACGTTATTTAACTACAATAGACCTGTGTAAAGGTTATTGGCAGATCCCCCTGGCCGAGGATGCTATCCCCAAGTCGGCATTTGTTACCCCATTTGGCCTGTACCAGTCTAGGGTCATGCCATTTGGGATGAAAAATGCCCCGGCCACCTTCCAACATATGGTGGATAGGCTCCTCGATGGCTTCCAGGATTTTGCATGTGCATACCTGGATGACATTGCGATCTACAGTGGGTCTTGGGAGGAGCACCTGGTGCACGTAGGGGTGGTTCTGGACAAAGTTCGGGCCGCAGGTCTGACCTTGAAACCAGACAAGTGCCATCTAGGTATGGCGGAGGTGCAGTACCTGGGACACCGAGTGGGGTGTGAGAACCAGAGACCAGAGCCAGCCAAGGTAGAGGCAGTAGCTAACTGGCCCACGCCCCGTACTAAGACCCAGGTATTAGCCTTCTTGGGAACTGCAGGGTATTACCGACGTTTTGTCGCTAATTATAGTGCTATCGCCAAACCCCTGACGGACCTGACGAAAAATAATTTACCTAGGCAGGTCCTGTGGTCTCCAGCTTGTGAAACCGCGTTTCCAACCCTCAAGCAAGCACTTGTAAATGCTCCTGTCTTGGCTGCCCCAGTACCTAACAAACGCTTTCTTGTCCACACAGATGCTTCCATGTTTGGACTGGGGGCTGTGCTGAGCCAAGTTGGGGAGGATGGAGGAGAACACCATGTCGCATACCTGAGTAGAAAGCTATTACCCCGGGAAGTGAGCTATGCGGTAGTGGAGAAGGAATGTTTGGCCCTGGTCTGGGCCCTTAAAAAGTTGAACCCTTACTTATACGGACAGGAATTTTCACTGGTCACCGACCACAACCCATTGGTCTGGCTTAACCGGGTCTCAGGAGACAATGGCAGGTTGTTGCGGTGGAGCCTAGCCCTACAACCTTACAATTTCACCATCAGCTACCGACCCGGTAAGCAAAATGGCAATGCTGATGGGTTGTCCCGGCAAACAGACGTCATCTCGGGCCCCTAGTGGTGATGGGTTGTCCAGACATTAGAAGAATGGAACTATGGACTAACTTCGGAATCAACCCGTCTGGGGTCCCCTCCTCTGTTAGTCTCCTGCCGAAAGGGGAGATGTGTGACAGGGGGTCACTTTGGAGCACAGGGTGAGCAATGAAATAATGGACATTGAGAATATGTATGGGATTGTTTTAAAATGGGTCTGTAACATTATTCCCCAATATTACCCAGGATCTGTAAATAGTTATTCTGTTGGTGCTGAACTCAACAGGTTAAATGAAGAGAGGCTGATGTGTCTCCTGTCTCCTTGTGTAATGCTAATGAGCCTCACCTATGCTACAGGCCCTTTCATTGTGATGATGTTGATTGGAGCTTGGTAGACCGGCTGGCTCCATATTATGGGATGTGGAAGTGTCTCCTGTGAGGAGGGGGGGGAATCAACCCTTCTGCCTAAGACTGTTTATCAAAGGAGAAGTTTGAACACACCTGACCTGTATCACCATTGTCATTGGACAGTTTAACCCGCCCTGTTCCCCAAAGGATGGGAGGGGAGGGTTTTGAAGAGAAATGTGTTGCCATGTGTTTTGAAAATAAAGTCATTCCCTGTTTTGGAACTTGAATACAGAGCGTTGTCTCGTATCTGGGGGGAGAATCATTCGTATGGGGTCTTATTCGGCTGGTTGGAGTGTCTGGTGGCTGTCGTGTGGTTGGAAAGGGAATATCCTAACGGTGTTAACCCCTTTCATACTTGGGGTGCCGTTACAGGGCCCCACCCAGGACAGAACCCCACCCAGGACAGGACCCCACCCAGGACAGAACCCCACCCAGGACAGGGCCCCACCCAGGACAGGACCCCACCCAGGACAGAACCCCACCCAGGACAGGACCCCACCCAGGACAGGGCCCCACCCAGGACAGGACCCCACCCAGGACAGGGCCCCACCCAGGACAGGGCCCCACCCAGGACAGGACCCCACCCAGGACAGAACCACACCCAGGACAGGGCCCCACCGAGGACAGGGCCCCACCAGGACAGGACCCCCACTCAGGACAGAACCCCACCCAGGACAGGACCCCCACTCAGGACAGGGCCTCCACCCAGGACAAAGTCCAGTTGCAGGGGCCCCTGAGGGTAATGCAGCAACAGTGATGGGTAGATCCTCCAACTGTTGTCCAACTGCCTGGAACGGAGCTTCTCACAGGCAGGAACTTTGGTGTTGCACTTTGCGCTTTAGTTCCTCCCTAATAGTTTATAATAATAATAATGATTTAGAAGCATGGACAGGACATGTGGCGGAGACTTTCTCTCTCTCCCACTTCCTCCTTTTGGGGCCAACAACCAGGGGCAGGAAGTGCATACATAATATATTTACAGGCATTCACAAATTCAGATGACTAAGGCAGCAGGTCCCTACGATTGTTTTACAACGTGTAATTAGAATGTTTGACTCGATTGAAGACAATTCTGATGAGAAGAGGCAGACAATTTCTCATATTATGGAATCAAATTGTGTGTGAGGTGGTGTGCCAGTATGGTGTGCCGGTATGGTCAGCCATCAGGGTCCATTCACAAAGCTATAACATGTTATCTATTTTATAGTAGCCGTAACATTCATTATAGCACAAGGAATATCTAATCATTCTCCACCCTTCCCCATCATCCAATCATCTTCCTCAAACACCACCCTCCCATACCTAGCATCCAATCACCTTCTTGCATAACAGATTTCCCTCTTCCATCATCCAATCATTCTCCATCACAGCCTACCAACTACTGTCCCTTTCTCATTATCCAATCATCCTCCACCATAACCGCTCTCCCTCTTCTATCATCCAGTCACCATAACCATCCTCCCCTTCCCCATCATTCAGTTATCTACCACAATAACCATCCTCCCCTTCCCCATCATTCAGTAATCTACCACAATAACCATTCTCCCTTTCCCCATCATTCAGTTATCTACCACAATAACCATCCTCCCTTTCCCCATCATTCAGTTATCTACCACAATAACCATCCTCCCCTTCCTCATCATTCAGTTATCTACCACAATAACCATCCTCCCTTTCCCCATCATTCAGTTATCTACCACAATAACCATCCTCCCTTTCCCCATCATTCAGTTATCTACCACAATAACCATCCTCCCCTTCCCCGTCATTCAGTTATCTACCACAATAACTATCCTCCCTTTCCCCATCATTCAGTTATCTACCACAATAACCATCCTCCCCTTCCCCGTCATTCAGTTATCTACCACAATAACCATCCTCCCTTTCCCCATCATTCAGTTATCTACCACAATAACCATCCTCCCCTTCCCCGTCATTCAGTTATCTACCACAATAACTATCCTCCCTTTCCCCATCATTCAGTTATCTACCACAATAACCATCCTCCCTTTCCCCATCATTCAGTTATCTACCACAATAACTATCCTCCCTTTCCCCATCATTCAGTTATCTACCACAATAACTATCCTCCCTTTCCCCATCATTCAGTTATCTACCACAATAACCATTCTCCCTTTCCCCATCATTCAGTTATCTACCACAATAACCATCCTCCCTTTCCCCATCATTCAGTTATCTACCACAATAACCATCCTCCCCTTCCCCATCATTCAGTTATCTACCACAATAACCATCCTCCCTTTCCCCATCATTCAGTTATCTACCACAATAACCATCCTCCCTTTCCCCATCATTCAGTTATCTACCACAATAACCATCCTCCCTTTCCCCGTCATTCAGTTATCTACCACAATAACTATCCTCCCTTTCCCCATCATTCAGTTATCTACCACAATAACCATCCTCCCTTTCCCCATCATTCAGTTATCTACCACAATAACTATCCTCCCTTTCCCCATCATTCAGTTATCTACCACAATAACTATCCTCCCTTTCCCCATCATTCAGTTATCTACCACAATAACCATCCTCCCTTCCCCCATCATTCAGTTATCTACCACAATAACTATCCTCCCTTCCTGCATCATCTTCATCCATAACCTTCCTCCATTCCCCATCATCCGATCATCTTCCTTCATAAGCACCCTTCTTCCTCCATCATCCAACCATCTTCCTCCATAAACCTTCCTCCATTCCACATCATCCAATCACCTTCCTTCATAACCACTCTTCTTCCTGCATCATCTTCATCCATAACCTTCCTCCATTCCCCATCATCCGATCATCTTCCTTCATAAGCACCCTCCTTCCTCCATCATCCAATCATCTTCCTTCATAACCTTCCTCCCTTCCTCCATCATCCAATCATCTTCCTTCATAACCACCCTCCTTCCTCCATCATCCAACCATCTTCCTCCATAAACCTTCCTCCATTCCCCATCATCCAATCACCTTCCTTCATAACCACCCTTCTTTTTGCATCATCTTCATCCATAACCTTCCTCCATTCCCCATCATCCGATCATCTTCCTTCATAAGCACCCTCCTTCCTCCATCATCCAACCATCTTCCTTCATAACCTTCCCCCCTTCCTCCATCATCCAATCACCTTCCTTCATAACCACCCTCCTTCCTCCATCATCCAACCATCTTCCTCCATAAACCTTCCTCCATTCCCCATCATCCAATCATCTTCCTTCATAAGCACCCTCCTTCCTCCATCACCCGATCATCTTTCTTCATAACCACCCTCCTTCCTCCATCAGCCAACCATCTTCCTTCATAACCTACCTCCATTCCCCATCATCCAATCATCTTCCTTCATAACCTCCCTCCATTCCCCATCATCCAGTCATCTCTTACCATAAATGGCCGCCCTTCTCAATTATCCAATGTTCCTACAGCTCTTCTCGTCAGCCTTCTATGGGTCAGCGGTGCCTCCGTAGCCCCTCTATAAGATGCTCCTTTTTTCACCTTTACTTCAGACAATCTTGGCTGGATGTTGTTACAGCTGGGGGGAGTCCGGCCATTACCATTCTACCATATTGGCTGAGAAGGCCGTGGTTCCCCCTTCTGTGGACTGTTCAGTTGGCTCTCCCAAATCTACTGCTGGTAATACCTGATCTCCTGGTTCACGTTAAATGACTCCTTTTTAGGCAACTTTATGTTGGAGAATAGGGATGAGCTTCGTGTTCGAGTCGAACACACCTTCGACTCGAACATCGGCTGTTCGATCGTTCGACGAAGATCGAACGTTATGGGCCGTTCACGCCAAATTCGAGTGACGTGAATGGCCCACAATACACTGCGCCATCGCAGTGCAATCCCGGCACTGTGATTGGCCAAGCATGCACTGTGACCCGCATGCTTGGTCAATCACAGCGCCAGCAGCGAGGAGAGCCATAATTGGCCACAGGCAGGATGCCTGTGGCCAATCATAGCTCAGGGGGGTTTAGTACACGCCCCACACTATAAAAGGTTGCCAGCACGGCGGCCTTGTGCAGTGTGTTCCGGCGTGCAGGGAAAGAGCTACATAGGCAGGGACAGTGTGTTCTACGTTGTGTTCTTTTCTCAGGCATCTGCAGGAGTTGCTGTTCATTGCTGTTCTCTAAGATAGATAGGCAGGCAGGGACAGTGTGTTCTTTTCTCAGGCATCTGCAGAAGTTAGTGGGTGTTGTGTGCCCCAGCACAGTATACACCTGTATATACCCATCATTGCTGTTCTCTAATACAGGCATCTGCAGGAGTTAGTGGGTGTTGTGTGCCCTAGCACAGTGTACACCTGTATATACCCGTCATTGCTGTTCTCTAATACAGGCATCTGCAGGAGTTAGTGGGTGTTGTGTGCCCTCGCACAGTATACACCTGTATATACCCTTCATTGCTATTCTCTAATAAAGGCATCTGCTGGAGTTAGTGGGTGTTGTGTTCCCTAGTACAGTATACACCTGTATATACCTGTCATTGCTGTTCTCTAATAAAGGCATCTGCTGGAGTTAGTGGGTGTTGCTGTTCTCTAAGATAGATAGGCAGGCAGGGACAGTGTGTTCTTTTCTCAGGCATCTGCAGCAGTTAGTGGGTGTTGTGTGCCCCAGCACAGTATACACCTGTATGCCCTAGTACAGTATACACCTGTATATACCCGTCATTGCTGTTCTCTAATACAGGCATCTACAGGAGTTAGTGGGTGTTGTGTGCCCTAGTACAGTATACACCTGTATATACCCGTCATTGCTGTTCTCTAATAAAGGCATCTGCAGGAGTTAGTGGGTGTTGTGTGCCCTAGTACAGTATACACCTGTATATACCCGTCATTGCTGTTCTCTAATACAGGCATCTACAGGAGTTAGTGGGTGTTGTGTGCCCTAGTACAGTATACACCTGTATATACCCGTCATTGCTGTTCTCTAATACAGGCATCTACAGGAGTTAGTGGGTGTTGTGTGCCCTAGTACAGTATACACCTGTATATACCCGTCATTGCTGTTCTCTAATAAAGGCATCTGCAGGAGTTAGTGGGTGTTGTGTGCCCTCGCACAGTATACACCTGTATATACCCGTCATTGCTGTTCTCTAATAAAGGCATCTGCTGGAGTTAGTGGGTGTTGTGTTCCCTAGTACAGTATACACCTGTATATACCTGTCATTGCTGTTCTCTAATACAGGCATCTGCAGGAGTTAGTGGGTGTTGTGTGCCCTAGTACAGTATACACCTGTATATACCCGTCATTGCTGTTCTCTAATACAGGCATCTGCAGGAGTTAGTGGCACAGTATACACCTGTATTTACCCGTCATTGCTGTTCTCTAATAAAGGTATCTGCTGGAGTTAGAGGGTGTTGTGTGCCCTAGTACAGTATACACCTGTATATACCCGTCATTGCTGTTCTCTAATACAGGCATCTGCAGGAGTTAGTGGGTGTTGTGTGCCCTAGTTCAGTATACACCTGTATATACCCGTCATTGCTGTTCTCTAATACAGGCATCTGCAGGAGTTAGTGGCACAGTATACACCTGTATTTACCCGTCATTGCTGTTCTCTAATAAAGGCATCTGCTGGAGTTAGAGGGTGTTGTGTGCCCTAGTACAGTATACACCTGTATATACCCGTCATTGCTGTTCTCTAATACAGGCATCTGCAGGAGTTAGTGGGTGTTGTGTGCCCTAGTTCAGTATACACCTGTATATACCCGTCATTGCTGTTCTCTAATAAAGGCATCTGCAGGAGTTAGTGGGTGTTGTGTGCCCTAGTTCAGTATACACCTGTATATACCCGTCATTGCTGTTCTCTAATAAAGGCATCTGCAGGAGTTAGTGGGTGTTGTGTGCCCTAGTACAGTATACACCTGTATATACCCGCCATTGCTGTTCTCTAATAAAGGCATCTGCAGGAGTTAGTGGGTGTTGTGTGCCTCCAGCACAATATACACTACCCAATTGCTGGTTTTCACATCTCTCTGCAGGCCATCACTATGTCTGGAAGGCCAACAAGGAGAGGCAGACAGTCAGGAGCCAATAAAAGAGGGCAAGCAGGCTCTGTGTCTAGAGACAACAGTGCTGGTCGTGGACGCGGTGCATCGTCATCAGCACATGGCCATGGGACACGCTTGTCCTTATTTTCGGCAGCTGGACGTGTTGAGCCGCATCATGCCAAAGACTTGGTAGAGTGGATGACCAAGCCCTCCTCATCCTCCTCATCCTCTCTCACCGAGGCTCAGGGTACTGGCAAAGCAGCTGCCAAAGCGTCCTCTTCCCTGGTATCAATGTCATCATCAGTCACTCCTTCCCTAGACCCACTGTGTCCTCCTGAGGAGTCCCCCGAACTGTTTGAGCACAGTGTTGGGTACATGCTCCAGGAGGATGCCCAGCGTTTCGAAGGGTCTGATGATGATACCCAGCTAGAGGAAGGCAGTAGCGTGAGAGCAGAGAGAGGGGATGCTCAAGAAGGACAGAAATCTGGCAGTCATGTTCCAGCAGCTGCAGCATACTGCCAGGTTTGCTCCAGTGATGAGGAGGGAGGGGATGATGAGGTCACTGACTCCACGTGGGTGTCTGATAGGAGAGAGGAGGAGGAGGATGAGGAGGAGGCACATCTCCAACGAGGCAGGATGCCCTCGGGGGGGCAGTGTAAGGGCAGCACACCGACTGAATCACACCGCAGAGCCCCGCCTGTGCAGGGCGCTGCCTCTGCCCGTTATTCAAAAAGTTCTTTGGTGTGGGCCTTTTTTGAGTCGAGTGCATCAGATCGCACAGCTGCTGTTTGCAACATATGTCTCAAGCGTATATCGCGTGACCAAAACATCAGTCGCTTGGGCACCACATGCTTGACCAGACATATGTTGACCTGCCATGCAGCTCGTTGGCAAGCGTACCTTAAAGACCCACAACAAAAAACAAAAAACAAAGCGGACCTCTCCTTGCTCCTCATCAGCTGGGATCTCCAACCCCACTATACCTTCAGTCCTCTCTGAAACCTGCACTGAGAGGAATGAAGGTGTAGAATTAGGTGTGTCACAGCCAAGTACTTGCGGGCACTCTGCTAGCAGTACACCGACGTCCGATTGTAGCAGGCAAATTTCCCTGCCCCAGCTGCTGGACCGCCGAAAGAAGTTCACTCCCAGCCATCCACATGCCCAGCGGTTGAATGCTAGCTTGGCTAAATTGCTAGCACTTAAACTGCTGCCTTTTCAGTTGGTAGACTTGGCCCCCTTCCGTGAGTTTATGCAATGTGCGGTTCCTCAGTGGCAGTTTCCCAAACGCCACTTTTTCTCACGGAAGGCGATTCCGGCTCTCTACCGGCATGTGGAAGGCAATGTCTTGGCCTCGCTGGACAGGGCGGTCAGCGGTAAGGTGCATATTACCGCTGACTCATGGTCCAGCAGGCATGGACAGGAACGTTACCTTTCTTTCACGGCCCATTGGGTCACTCTTTTGGCAGCTGGGAAGGATGCAGGACAAGGTGCAGTAGTGTTGGAGGTTGTTCCGCCGCCACGCCTCCAAAATGCTACTACTGGTTGTGACACACCTTGTCCTCGGAACCAGCGGTGCTCCCTAGGCGTTCAAGGGGCTACGCAAGTACGCAGTCAAAAAGATGCCATGCCGTGCTTGCGCTGGTGTGTTTGGGGGACAGGAGCCACACTGGGGCAGAGGTTCTGTCAGCTCTGCAGGGGCAGCCGAGAGGTGGTTGACGCCACACCAGCTTAAGCCAGGAATGGCGGTTTGCGACAATGGCACCAACCCCTTCTCCGCCCTCCGACAGGGACAACTGACCCATGTGTCCTGTGTGGCTCACATCCTTAACCTGGTGGTGCAGCGGTTCTTGGGCAGGTACCCGGGCTTACAGGATGTCCTGAGGCAGGCCAGGAAAGTCTGTGTGCATTTCCGCAGATCATATAATGCCAGTGCTCGGCTGGCTGAGCTGCAAAAGTAGTTGAACCTGCCCAAGAACCGCCTTATATGTGACATGCCCACCAGGTGGAACTCAACGTTGGCCATGCTGCAGCGGCTGCACACGCAGCAGAGGGCCATCAATGAGTACCTGTGCGACTACGGCACCAGGGCAGGGTCAGGGGAGCTCATTTTTTTTTTTATCACGCCAGTGGGGCATGATCGGGGATGCATACACTGTCCTGGCACCATTTGAGGAGGCCACGAGGATGGTGAGCATGCATCAGTGACACTGTACCTCTTGTCCACCTGTTGGAGCATACGCTGCGTGGAATAATGGACAGGGCACTTGAGGCAGAACAGAGGCAGGAAGAGGAGGACTTCCTTGCCTCTCAAGGCCCCCTTTACCCAGACAGTGTTCCTTCTGTCCCACCCATCACACAGGAAGAAGACGAGGAGGAGGAGGAGGATTGTGTCAGCATGGGGGTGGAGCATGGCACTCAGCATCAACAGCAGCAGTCTTTTAGGGATGATTTACAGTCCCAACAAACCCGTGGACTTGTACGTGGCTGGGAGGAGGTGGCTGCGGATCATGTCGTCCTTAGTGACCCAGAGGACTCCGGACCGAATGCCTCAACTAACCTACGCTGCATGGCCTCCCTGATCCTGCAAAGTCTGCGGAAGGATCCTCGTATTCTTCGGATCAAGGAGAGGGACCATTACTGGCTGGCCACTCTCCTTGATCCACGGTACAAGGGTAAGGTTGCGGACCTTATCTTGCCGTCGCAGAGGGAGCAGAGGACGAGACAACTCCGGGAGGCCTTGCAGAAAGGTCTGTGCAATGCAACCAGAGACCGGGAGGTTACAAACTCCTGGTCCTGGACAACGAGTCAGTAGCAGAAGGAGCGGTGGAGAAGGTGGCCGTCTGACCGATGCGTTCAGAAAATTTTTTAGTCTGCAGCCCCAAGGTATGGTAGGTTCCAGCAACCATCGCCAGCGTCTGATATACATGGTGCAGGAATACCTAGGGGCAAGGTCAGACTTGGATACCTTTCCCACCGAAAATCCTCTGGCTTACTGGAACTTGAGGATGGATCACTGGCCAGAGCTTGCACAGTATGCAATTGAGCTACTGGCCTGTCCTGCATCCAGCGTTCTTTCGGAACGCACATTCAGTGCTGCTGGAGGCTTTGTCACGGATCACAGGGTGCGCCTGTCCACTGACTCGGTTGATCGACTGACCTTCATAAAAATGAACCAGTCTTGGATCACCACCAGCTACCACACACCTGAAGCTGATATAACAGAATAATTTATTTTGAAATGTCACATCCCTTCAAGACTGCCTATGCTGATGCTGAGTGCCTGTCCTGTTATGTTGACTGACTATCCTCCTCCTCCTCAATGATCCGATTCATGATGATAGCTTGGAAGAACATTTTTGTTTCTGGGTGCTGCCACCAGTGGCTAAGGCCCAATTTTTCAGCCCCTGTTTAACAGGGGCATGTAATTACCATTTTTTATGCAATGCTTTGCAGCAGGGCTCATTTCTGCACTCCAACTAGAGTATCTGGGAGAGGTTGCAGTGTCGTGGCACCACCTATGCCATTTTTCTCAATGATTTTCATCCATATTGCCGGGACCAGACATTACATTAAAGCCGCAAGCAGTTTTAAATGCCTTTTTTTTCCTTTAGAAATTTCATTTTGTGCAGGGACAGTTCTAAACACGGGAAACATGCGCTACTTCACAGGCATACTATAGACACCCCCCAGGTACGATATTTAAAGGAATATTTCACATTTTTTTTGTTCAATTTATGCATCATTAAAATGACTGCTTCTGAAAAAACGGCCGTTTTTAAAACTTCTTTTTGCATTGATACATGTCCCCTGGGGCAGAACCCGGGTCCCCAAACACTTTTTAGGACAATAACATGCATATTAGTCGTTATAATTGGCACTTTACATTTCGAACGTTCGCGTCCATTGTATTTAATAGGGTTCTAACGTTCGCGCGAACTTTCGGTCCGTTCGAAGGTTCTGGTGCGAACCGAACCCGGGGGTGTTCGGCTCATCCCTATTGGAGAATGTGATAGAAATCTTGTTGGGAGCCGTAAATCTTCTAGCAGCCCCTCAAATGGCCACATTTGGAGAGAGATCGTGGAATGTGCAACCTGAACGATGTGCCTTTCCATCTCTTCAGCGGATAAACTTGGACTTTTGACAGCAAGACCTTGAACTAGGCCTCATTTATATTTCTCTTTGATTGCAGTTATCGGCTCTCTACCTTAACAGGTGGGCGCTACATAGGAAAATGACGGCATTTATGAAGGCCGTGGGGAAAATTCACCCTCATCTGAAACTGCTGATTCCTAAATGGGTATTGACTCGAGTTGTTTGTGCATTGATGAAGCCATTGTTCAATCCTATGGACTCTTCTACCATCTTACCCTAATCACCTGAATCTATCTTACCCTAATAACCCGAATCTATCTTACCCTAATACCCCAAAGCTATCTTACCCTAATAACCCTAATCTATCTTACCCTAATAACCCTAATCTATCTTACCCTAATAACCCTAAACTATCTTACCCTAATAACCCAAAGCTATCTTACCCTAATAACCCGAATCTATCTTACCCTAATAACCTGAATCTATCTTACCCTAATAACCCTAATCTATCTTACCCTAATAACCCGAATCTATCTTACCCTAATAACCTGAATCTATCTTACCCTAATAACCCGAAGCTATCTTACCCTAATAACCCTAATCTATCTTACCCTAATAACCCTAATCTATCTTACCCTAATAACCCTAAACTATCTTACCCTAATAACCCGAATCTATCTTACCCTAATAACCCGAATCTATCTTACCCTAATACCCCAAAGCTATCTTACCCTAATAACCCTAATCTATCTTACCCTAATAACCCTAATCTATCTTACCCTAATAACCCTAATCTATCTTACCCTAATAACCCTAAACTATCTTACCCTAATAACCCAAAGCTATCTTACCCTAATAACCCGAATCTATCTTACCCTAATAACCCGAATCTATCTTACCCTAATACCCCAAAGCTATCTTACCCTAATAACCCTAATCTATCTTACCCTAATAACCCTAATCTATCTTACCCTAATAACCCTAATCTATCTTACCCTAATAACCCTAAACTATCTTACCCTAATAACCCAAAGCTATCTTACCCTAATAACCCGAATCTATCTTACCCTAATAACCTGAATCTATCTTACCCTAATAACCCGAAGCTATCTTACCCTAATAACCCGAATCTATCTTACCCTAATAACCTGAATCTATCTTACCCTAATAACCCGAAGCTATCTTACCCTAATAACCCTTATCTATCTTACCCTAATAACCCTAAACTATCTTACCCTAATAACCCAAAGCTATCTTACCCTAATAACCCAAAGCTATCTTACCCTAATAACCCGAATCTATCTTACCCTAATAACCCTAATCTATCTTACCCTAATAGCCCTAATCTATTTTACCCTAATAACCCAAAGCTATCTTACCCTAATAACCCGAATCTATCTTACCCTAATAACCTGAATCTATCTTACCCTAATAACCCGAAGCTATCTTACCCTAATAACCCGAATCTATCTTACCCTAATAACCTGAATCTATCTTACCCTAATAACCCGAAGCTATCTTACCCTAATAACCCTTATCTATCTTACCCTAATAACCCTAAACTATCTTACCCTAATAACCCAAAGCTATCTTACCCTAATAACCCAAAGCTATCTTACCCTAATAACCCGAATCTATCTTACCCTAATAACCCTAATCTATCTTACCCTAATAGCCCTAATCTATTTTACCCTAATAACCCAAAGCTATCTTACCCTAATAACCCGAATCTATCTTACCTTAATAACCCGAATCTATCTTATCCTAATAACCCAAATCTATCTTACCATAATAACCCAAATCTATCTTACCCTAATAACCCAAAGCTATCTTACCCTAATAACCCTAATCTATCTTACCCTAATAACCTTAATCTATCTTACCCTAATAACCCTAATCTATCTTACCCTAATAACCCTAATCTATCTTACCCTAATAACCCAAAGCTATCTTACCCTAATAACCCAAAGCTATCTTATTCTAATAACCCTAATCTATCTTACCCTAATAACCCTAATCTATCTTACCCTAATAACCCTAATCTATCTTACCCTAATAACCCAAAGCTATCTTACCCTAATAACCCTAATCTATTTTACCCTAATAACCCAAAGCTATCTTACCCTAATAACCCGAAGCTATCTTACCCTAATAACCCGAATCTATCTTACCCTAATAACCCGAATCTATCTTACCCTAATAACCCAAAGCTATCTTACCCTAATAACCTGAATCTATCTTACCCTAATAACCCGAAGCTATCTTACCCTAATAACCCGAATCTATCTTACCCTAATAACCCTAATCTATCTTACCCTAATAACCCTAATCTATCTTACCCTAATAACCCTAATCTATCTTACCCTAATAACCCGAAGCTATCTTACCCTAATAACCCTTATCTATCTTACCCTTATAACCCTAATCTATCTTACCCTAATAACCCGAAGCTATCTTACCCTAATAACCCTTATCTATCTTACCCTAATAACCCTAATCTATCTTACCCTAATAACCCAAATCTATCTTACCCTAATAACCCTAATCTATCTTACCCTAATAACCCTAATCTATCTTACCCTAATAACCGGAATCTATCTTACCCTAATAACCCTAATCTATCTTACCCTAATAACCCTAATCTATCTTACCCTAATAACCGGAATCTATCTTACCCTAATAACCCTAATCTATCTTACCCTAATAACCCTAATCTATCTTATCCACAAGCCCCATTCACACAGGGGCGGCACGACGCGGCACTACTTCTGGGGGCGACCTCGGCGGCGCGATCTCAAGACGACTTGAGATGCCCGCCGAGGCGATTTGCATAAAGACTTCTGTATAGAAGTCTATGCAGGTCGCCTTGGGTCGCCCCCAAAAGTAGTACAGGAACCTTTTTCTAAGTCGGAGCGACTCAGGTCGCTCCTATTAGAACGGTTCCATAGGAAAGACTGGGACGCGACCTGGACGCGACTCCTCAGGCGACCGAGTCGCCTGAGGAGTCGCGCCTGTGTGAACCGGGCCTAATAACCCGAATCTATCTTACCCTAATAACCCTAATCTATCTTACCCTAATAACCCTAAGCTATTTTACCCTAATAACCCTAAGCTATCTTACCCTAATAACCCTAATCTATCTTACCCTAATAACCCTAAGCTATCTTACCCTAATAACCCTAATCTATCTTACCCTAATAACCCTAAGCTATCTTACCCTAATAACCCTAATCTATCTTACCCTAATAACCCGAATCTATCTTACCCTAATAACCCTAATCTATCTTACCCTAATAACCCTAAGCCATCTGATGCCCTGTACACACGATCGGAAATTCCGACCAGAAAAACGTGGATTTTTTTCAGACGGAATGTTGGCTGAAACTTGTGTTGCCTACACACAGTCACACAAATCTTGTCTAAAATTCCCACCGCCAAGAACGCGGTTACGTACAAGACGTACGATGAGCCGAGATCAATGAAGTTCAATAGGCAGTTCGGCTCTTCTGCTTGATTCTGAGCATGCATGTTTTTTTTCCAGTCAGAATTGCATACAGACGATCGGAATTTCCAACAAGACCTTTTTCCGTCTGAAAAATAGAGAACCTGCTCTCAATCTTTTTCTGGCGGAAATTCTGACAGAAAATGTTGGATGGAGCATACACACGGTCGGAATATCCGACCAAAGGCTCACATCCAAATTTTTTTGACGGAAAATCCGACCGTGTGTACGGGGCATTACCCTAAGAACTATCTTCTTGTTGGTTATTGTGTCAGCCAGACGCATGTCATAAATACCGATACATGCCTTCTCAGTTATATACTATATATGATATAGTAATCTTGAGACCACTTTCTTCATTTTTTGCCTTAAGGTCACATCTCCCTTTCTTCTCAGCTGGGAGATGATACTTTTGGCATTCATGGCCAAGGCTCTTCTTACCTCTTCAGAGTTCGATTTGGTTTGGAATCTTTCTACTCACCTTGACGATTGTATTCTTCGGGGGTGAAGATAATCTCTTCATTCTCTCATTAGAAGCGAAGAAGAATACTTTAGCCCTTCCTAGAGTTTTGTCCTCGTGGATTGTCAGGACCATCCAACTAGCCTATAAGTCATCTGTCCTTCCTCCCTCCTCAGAAATCATTCTAGCGGAGTTGTGGGGTCTGCAGGCAGGTGACTGCAAAGGTGCCACTGGAGAGCATTTGTAAGCCGGCACTCCCAACTCATTTCATTCCAGGCGTGGTGTGCGTTTTGGGCCTGTAGATCCCATAGGAACTTTCACTGCTTTGTCTAAATGATAACCATTCTTCTTGTATTCAATCAAGACTGCTAGTTTTCCCTCTTCTTTTGTTTTTTGATGGCTCATGCCTTAGTAGGCAGACATAAGGAGGTTCAGAAATCTGGAAAATTGTTTACCTTGACTTACCGTAATTTCTGATACCGTAATGCCGCGTACACACGATCGATTTTTTCGACGGTGAAAACACCGTCGAGAAAATCGACGTTAAAAACGAGGAACAGCTTGTTCCCCCCACACACGGCCGTTTTAAATGTAATTTTTTTTTTGGTCGAAAAAAACGACCGTGTGTGGGCTCCGCGGCAGTGTTTCCATTCGACAGAAAGCCCACAGACTATCGTTTTTCTCGTCGAATGGGAAAAATGACGTTTTTTCCGACGGGAAAAACGGCCGTGTGTACGCGGCATAATTGTTTCCTCCTGGATCCTCCTCATGTCAGTGAGTCTAATTATGGGAGGAGGAGCCAGCCTCAATTTATGTTCCTGTTAGGGGCTGTCCTAGGGGCTCAGGAGGGCGGAGCTGACCTATAGGGGGGCTAACAAGAGGAGGCCCTAGGAAAGAAAAGCTATAGTTCCATTATCTTTCACCATAACTGCCCACCTTCTGAGATCATCCAATCATCTTCCACCAGAGCTGCCCACCTTCTGAGATCATCCAATCATCTTCCACCAGAGCTGCCCAACTTCTGAGATCATTCAATCATCTTCCACCAGAGAGCTGCCCACCTTCTGAGATCATCCAATCATCTTCCACCAGAGCTGCCCAACTTCTGAGATCATCCAATCATCTTCCACCATAACTGCCCAACTTCTGAGATCATCCAATCATCTTCCACCATAACTGCCCAACTTCTGAGATCATCCAATCATCTTCCACCAGAGCTGCCCACCTTCTGAGATCATCCAATCATCTTCCACCATAACTGCCCACCTTCTGAGATCATTCAATCATCTTCCACCAGAGCTGCCCACCTTCTGAGATCATCCAATCATCTTCCACCAGAGCTGCCCAACTTCTGAGATCATCCAATCATCTTCTACCAGAGCTGCCCAACTTCTGAGATCATCCAATCATCTTCCACCAGAGCTGCCCAACTTCTGAGATCATCCAATCATCTTCCACCAGAGCTGCCCAACTTCTGAGATCATCCAATCATCTTCCACCAGAGCTGCCCAACTTCTGAGATCATCCAATCATCTTCCACCAGAGCTGCCCACCTTCTGAGATCATCCAATCATCTTCCACCAGAACTGCCCACCTTCTGAGATCATCCAATCATCTTCCACCAGAGCTGCCCACCTTCTGAGATCATCCAATCACCTTCCACCAGAGCTGCCCACCTTCTGAGATCATCCAATCATCTTCCACCAGAGCTGCCCACCTTCTGAGATCATCCAATCATCTTCCACCAGAGCTGCCCACCTTCTGAGATCATCCAATCATCTTCCACCAGAGCTGCCCAACTTCTGAGATCATCCAATCATCTTCCACCAGAGCTGCCCAACTTCTGAGATCATCCAATCATCTTCCACCAGAGCTGCCCAACTTCTGAGATCATCCAATCATCTTCCACCAGAGCTGCCCAACTTCTGAGATCATCCAATCATCTTCCACCAGAGCTGCCCAACTTCTGAGATCATCCAATCATCTTCCACCAGAGCTGCCCAACTTCTGAGATCATCCAATCATCTTCCACCAGAGCTGCCCAACTTCCTCCATTATCTAGTCATTTTCCGATATTTCTGCCCTTCCTATCTCATCATCCAATCATCTTTCACTGTAACTGCCCACCTTCTCCTTGATTTGGTTATCTTCCACTGCAACAGCTCTCCCTCCTCCATCATCTAGTCATCCTTCATCATAACTGCCCACCCTCCCTCATCATCCAATCATCATTCACCATAGCCACTCTCTCCCCCATCATCCAATCATTTCCACCAGAACTGATCTCTTTTTGTGTTTCTCTCTCAGGGTGAATGACAGCATCCTGTTTGTGAATGAGGTAGACGTGCGGGAGGTGACGCACAGCACTGCCGTGGAGGCTCTGAAAGATGCCGGTTCCATTGTCCGTCTTTATGTAATGCGCAGAAAACCAGCGTCTGAGAAGATCCTTGAAATCAAACTGATCAAAGGGCCAAAAGGTAAGTCACTGAAAAGTGATGGGGGTATAATGTGCCCCCACCTGTTTTAGTTTCTGCTCCTGGAGATATCATGCCCCCCCCACAATGTTGTAATCTCTGCTCCTGGGGGCCCCTCCTGCCAACCCTCACTGGAAAGTGATGGTGGTATTTTGTGACACGCTTCCCTCGTGTCCCCCGTATAATCTCTGCTCCTGGGGGCCCCTCCTGCCAACCCTCACTGGAAAGTGATGGTGGTATTTTGTGACACGCTTCCCTCGTGTCCCCCGTATAATCTCTGCTCCTGGGGGCCCCTCCTGCCAACCCTCACTGGAAAGTGATGGTGGTATTTTGTGACACGTTTCCCTCGTGTCCCCCATATAATCTCTGCTCCTGGGGGCCCCTCCTGCCAACCCTCACTGGAAAGTGATGGTGGTATTTTGTGACACGTTTCCCTCGTGTCCCCCGTATAATCTCTGCTCCTGGGGGCCCCTCCTGCCAACCCTCACTGGAAAGTGATGGTGGTATTTTGTGACACGTTTCCCTCGTGTCCCCCGTATAATCTCTGCTCCTGGGGGCCCCTCCTGCCAACCCTCACTGGAAAGTGATGGTGGTATTTTGTGACACGCTTCCCTCGTGTCCCCCGTATAATCTCTGCTCCTGTGGGCCCCTCCTGCCAACCCTCACTGGAAAGTGATGGTGGTATTTTGTGACACGCTTCCCTCGTGTCCCCCGTATAATCTCTGCCCTGAAGGGCTCTGCCAACAGCTATCACTGGAAAGGGATGGAGATGACATGCGCCCCACCCCCCACCATGTTGTAATCTCTGCTCCTGGGGGCCCCTCCTGCCAACCCTCACTGGAATGTGATGGTGGTATTTTGTGACAGGCTTCCCTCGTGTCCCCCGTATAATCTCTGCCCTGGAGGGCTCTGCCAACAGCTATCACTGGAAAGGGATGGAGATGACATGCGCCCCACCCCCACCATGTTGTAATCTCTGCTCCTGGGGGCCCCTCCTGCCAACCCTCACTGGAAAGTGATGGTGGTATTTTGTGACACGCTTCCCTCGTGTCCCCCGTATAATCTCTGCCCTGGAGGGCTCTGCCAACAGCTATCACTGGAAAGGGATGGAGATGACATGCGCCCCACCCCCACCATGTTGTAATCTCTGCTCCTGGGGGCCCCTCCTGCCAACCCTCACTGGAAAGTGATGGTGGTATTTTGTGACACGCTTCCCTCGTGTCCCCCGTATAATCTCTGCCCTGGAGGGCTCTGCCAACAGCTATCACTGGAAAGGGATGGAGATGACATGCGCCCCACCCCCACCATGTTGTAATCTCTGCTCCTGGGGGCCCCTCCTGCCAACCCTCACTGGAAAGTGATGGTGGTATTTTGTGACACGCTTCCCTCGTGTCCCCCGTATAATCTCTGCCCTGGAGGGCTCTGCCAACAGCTATCACTGGAAAGGGATGGAGATGACATGCGCCCCCCCCCCACCATGTTGTAATCTCTGCTCCCGGGGGCCCCTCCTGCCAACCCTCACTGGAAAGTGATGGTGGTATTTTGTGACACGCTTCCCTCGTGTCCCCCGTATAATCTCTGCTCCTGGGGGCCCCTCCTGCCAACCCTCACTGGAAAGTGATGGTGGTATTTTGTGACACGCTTCCCTCGTGTCCCCCGTATAATCTCTGCTTCTGGGGGCCCCTCCTGCCAACCCTCACTGGAAAGTGATGGTGGTGTTTTGTGACACGCTTACCTCATGTCCCCCGTATAATCTCTGCCCTGGAGGGCCCCTCCTGCCAACCCTCACTGGAAAGTGATGGTGGTATTTTGTGACACGCTTCCCTCGTGTCCCCCGTATAATCTCTGCCCTGGAGGGCTCTGCCAACAGCTATCACTGGAAAGGGATGGAGATGACATGCGCCACACCCCCCACCATGTTGTAATCTCTGCTTCTGGGGGCCCCTCCTGCCAACCCTCACTGGAAAGTGATGGTGGTATTTTGTGACACGCTTCCCTCGTGTCCCCCGTATAATCTCTGCTCCTGGGGGCCCCTCCTGCCAACCCTCACTGGAAAGTGATGGTGGTATTTTGTGACACGCTTCCCTCGTGTCCCCCGTATAATCTCTGCCCTGGAGGGCTCTGCCAACAGCTATCACTGGAAAGGGATGGAGATGACATGCGCCCCACCCCCCCACCATGTTGTAATCTCTGCTCCTGGGGGCCCCTCCTGCCAACCCTCACTGGAAAGTGATGGTGGTATTTTGTGACACGTTTCCCTCGTGTCCCCCGTATAATCTCTGCTCCTGGGGGCCCCTCCTGCCAACCCTCACTGGAAAGTGATGGTGGTATTTTGTGACACGCTTCCCTCGTGTCCCCCGTATAATCTCTGCCCTGGAGGGCCCCTCCTGCCAACCCTCACTGGAAAGTGATGGTGGTGTTTTGTGACACGCTTCCCTCGTGTCCCCCGTATAATCTCTGCCCTGGAGGGCTCTGCCAACAGCTATCACTGGAAAGGGATGGAGATGACATGCGCCACACCCCCACCATGTTGTAATCTCTGCTCCTGGGGGCCCTTCCTGACAACCCTCACAGAAAAGTGATGGTGGTATTTTGTGACACGCTTCCCTCGTGTCCCCCGTATAATCTCTGCCCTGGAGGGCTCTGCCAACAGCTATCACTGGAAAAGAGATGGAGATGACATGTGCCCCACCCCCCCCCCACCATGTTGTAATCTCTGCTCCCGGGGGGCCCCTCCTGCCAACCCTCACTGGAAAGTAATGGTGGTATTTTGTGACACGCTTCCCTCGTGTCCCCCGTATAATCTCTGCCCTGGAGGGCTCTGCCAACAGCTATCACTGGAAAGGGATGGAGATGACATGCGCCCCACCCCCACCATGTTGTAATCTCTGCTCCTGGGGGCCCCTCCTGCCAACCCTCACTGGAAAGTGATGGTGGTATTTTGTGACACGCTTCCCTCGTGTCCCCCGTATAATCTCTGCCCTGGAGGGCTCTGCCAACAGCTATCACTGGAAAGGGATGGAGATGACATGCGCCCCACCCCCACCATGTTGTAATCTCTGCTCCTGGGGGCCCCTCCTGCCAACCCTCACTGGAAAGTGATGGTGGTATTTTGTGACACGCTTCCCTCGTGTCCCCCGTATAATCTCTGCCCTGGAGGGCTCTGCCAACAGCTATCACTGGAAAGGGATGGAGATGACATGCGCCCCCCCCCCCCCCACCATGTTGTAATCTCTGCTCCCGGGGGCCCCTCCTGCCAACCCTCACTGGAAAGTGATGGTGGTATTTTGTGACACGCTTCCCTCGTGTCCCCCGTATAATCTCTGCTCCTGGGGGCCCCTCCTGCCAACCCTCACTGGAAAGTGATGGTGGTATTTTGTGACACGCTTCCCTCGTGTCCCCCGTATAATCTCTGCTTCTGGGGGCCCCTCCTGCCAACCCTCACTGGAAAGTGATGGTGGTGTTTTGTGACACGCTTACCTCATGTCCCCCGTATAATCTCTGCCCTGGAGGGCCCCTCCTGCCAACCCTCACTGGAAAGTGATGGTGGTATTTTGTGACACGCTTCCCTCGTGTCCCCCGTATAATCTCTGCCCTGGAGGGCTCTGCCAACAGCTATCACTGGAAAGGGATGGAGATGACATGCGCCACACCCCCCACCATGTTGTAATCTCTGCTTCTGGGGGCCCCTCCTGCCAACCCTCACTGGAAAGTGATGGTGGTATTTTGTGACACGCTTCCCTCGTGTCCCCCGTATAATCTCTGCTCCTGGGGGCCCCTCCTGCCAACCCTCACTGGAAAGTGATGGTGGTATTTTGTGACACGCTTCCCTCGTGTCCCCCGTATAATCTCTGCCCTGGAGGGCTCTGCCAACAGCTATCACTGGAAAGGGATGGAGATGACATGCGCCCCACCCCCCCACCATGTTGTAATCTCTGCTCCTGGGGGCCCCTCCTGCCAACCCTCACTGGAAAGTGATGGTGGTATTTTGTGACACGTTTCCCTCGTGTCCCCCGTATAATCTCTGCTCCTGGGGCCCCTCCTGCCAACCCTCACTGGAAAGTGATGGTGGTATTTTGTGACACGCTTCCCTCGTGTCCCCCGTATAATCTCTGCCCTGGAGGGCCCCTCCTGCCAACCCTCACTGGAAAGTGATGGTGGTGTTTTGTGACACGCTTCCCTCGTGTCCCCCGTATAATCTCTGCCCTGGAGGGCTCTGCCAACAGCTATCACTGGAAAGGGATGGAGATGACATGCGCCACACCCCCACCATGTTGTAATCTCTGCTCCTGGGGGCCCTTCCTGACAACCCTCACAGAAAAGTGATGGTGGTATTTTGTGACACGCTTCCCTCGTGTCCCCCGTATAATCTCTGCCCTGGAGGGCTCTGCCAACAGCTATCACTGGAAAAGAGATGGAGATGACATGTGCCCCACCCCCCCCCCACCATGTTGTAATCTCTGCTCCCGGGGGGCCCCTCCTGCCAACCCTCACTGGAAAGTAATGGTGGTATTTTGTGACACGCTTCCCTCGTGTCCCCCGTATAATCTCTGCCCTGGAGGGCTCTGCCAACAGCTATCACTGGAAAAGAGATGGAGATGACATGCGCCCCACCCCCCCACCATGTTGTAATCTCTGCTCCTGGGGGCCCCTCCTGCCAACCCTCACTGGAAAGTGATGGTGGTATTTTGTGACACGCTTCCCTCATGTCCCCCGTATAATCTCTGCCCTGGAGGGCTCTGCCAATAGCTATCACTGGAAAGGGATGGAGATGACATGCGCCCCCCCACCATGTTGTAATCTCTGCTCCTGGGGGCCCCTCCTGCCAACCCTCACTGGAAAGGGATGGAGATGACATGCGCCCCCCCCCATGTTGTAATCTCTACTCTTGTAGACCCCGCCACCAATTGTCACTGTAAATTGATTGGGATATAATGGGACCCCACCAATGTAGTTTCTGTTGCTCTGCCCCCAACTACCATTGGAAACTGATGGGGTTTACTGTGGCTGATTAGGAGGGGAGGACCTGGATATAGAAATATACCAAAAGAGAGAGGAACTCCAAAGGGAAACACACAGCAGTGTAATAGTCACAAAAATAGAAAATATTTATTAATAGAATTTCCACAAAAAACATTCACCACACCTCAGTAAAAACCATTAAAGACAACGTTGTCAATAAAAACAAAGAAAAAGACCCGGGCTCACATGCAGTACCTACCACCATACCAGCAGTCATCTGTATGCAGGGATGAGAGACTTAAGACCCATACACACGGTCTGACTTTTTGACAACAAACTTCTAAATTCCCAGGTTTTTAAAAAAATCCGACCGTGTGTACGCTCCATCGGACAACCTTTTTTGGTTTTCATCGGACAAATGTTCGCTCTGCAAACGGACAAACTTTCCAGCAACAAAAGTCCTACGGTGCAAAGTCCTATCGTGAGTCCAAAGTACAAACCCGCATGCTCAGAACCAATGTTAAAATCAACCAACAATAGCAGAAGTTGACCAAGGTTGGCGGTAAAGAATAGAAAAGAGCTGAAAAAACACGTGATTGTGGGAAAGTTTGCTGAAAAAGTCCTGCCGCGTGTATGCTATGGCCGTTCCCGGCAACGCCCTTCAAACAAAAATCCACGGAAAAGTTTGTTTGAAGTCCAACCGTGTGTATGAGGCTTTAGATGGAAGCAATGATGGCCAAGGAATTGCTGAAACAATTGTGAATCTAGCTAGACCAATGGATTAGACACATCAAAAATAGTCCTTGAAAACAATGGGGGGGAACCAATCCGTCCGTATTGTGTGGACTGCTTGTTGATGAAACAAATACCTGCAGGCACTTAATGTGAGATGAAGGATCAGATCAACTAACACGTACAAAGACTGACTGAGGAACGGAGGCAGAAGAGACTAAAGCTCCGTACACACGGTCGGACTTCTATCGGACTTTTCCATGTTTTTTTGTCCGAACTGAGTTGGTCGGGAACACCCATAGCATACACACGCTCTGACTTTTCTGCAAATTTTCTCAAAACTTTTTGCAACATCACGTGGTTTTTCTACTCTTTTCTGCTCTTTACCGCCACCCTTTGGTCAACTTCTGCTATTGTTGGTTGATTTTACCATTAGTTGTTTTTGTCCGATGGAGCGTACACACAGTCAGATTGTTGGTCCAACTTGCTCAAAATGAAGTTTGTTGGCCAAAAGTCTGACCGTGTGTACGGGGCTTGACTGTGGATATTACAGCCTGATATGTGAAGGGGACACCCACTCGGCGGTGGAAGCGGCAGTGCATTGGAGGATGAAAACAACGGGAAACGAGTCCCTGGAACAAGCTTATCCAAAGCCGCGCTGATACTCCTTCCTCACTGACAAATCTGTTCATGTAGATGGGGGGCCACCAGTAAAGTCTCTTCCAAAGTTCCATGGACCGCCGGGTCAGTGGATCAGCATGAGAACTGATACTCCTTCCTCACTGACAGATCTGTTCATGTAGATGGGGGGCCGCCAGTAAAGTCTCTTCCAAAGTTCCATTGACCGCCGGGTCAGCGGATCAGCATGAGAACTGATACTCCTTCCTCACTGACAGATCTGTTCATGTAGATGGGGGGCTGCCAGTAAAGTCTCTTCCTAAGTTCCATGGACCGCCGGGTCAGTGGATCAGCATGAGAACTGATACTCCTTCCTCACTGACAGATCTGTTCATGTAGATGAGGGGCCACCAGTAAAGTCTCTTCCTAAGTTCCATGGACCGCCAGGTCAGCGGATCAGCATGAGAACTGATACTCCTTCCTCACTGACAGATCTGTTCATGTAGATGGGGGGCTACCAGTAAAGTCTCTTCCAAAGTTCCATTGACCGCCGGGTCAGTGGATCAGCATGAGAACTGATACTCCTTCCTCACTGACAGATCTGTTCATGTAGATGGGGGGCTGCCAGTAAAGTCTCTTCCTAAGTTCCATGGACCGCCGGGTCAGTGGATCAGCATGAGAACTGATACTCCTTCCTCACTGACAGATCTGTTCATGTAGATGAGGGGCCACCAGTAAAGTCTCTTCCAAAGTTCCATGGACCGCCGGGTCAGCGGATCAGCATGAGGGCTGATACTCCTTCCTCACTGACAGATCTGTTCATGTAGATGGGGGGCTGCCAGTAAAGTCTCTTCCAAAGTTCCATGGACCGCCGGGTCAGTGGATCAGCATGAGAACTGATACTCCTTCCTCACTGACAGATCTGTTCATGTAGATGGGGGGCTGCCAGTAAAGTCTCTTCCAAAGTTCCATGGACCGCCGGGTCAGTGGATCAGCATGAGAACTGATACTCCTTCCTCACTGACAGATCTGTTCATGTAGATGGGGGGCTGCCAGTAAAGTCTCTTCCAAAGTTCCATGGACCGCCGGGTCAGTGGATCAGCATGAGAACTGATACTCCTTCCTCACTGACAGATCTGTTCATGTAGATGGGGGGCCGCCAGTAAAGTCTCTTCCAAAGTTCCATTGACCGCCGGGTCAGCGGATCAGCATGAGGGCTGATACTCCTTCCTCACTGACAGATCTGTTCATGTAGATGGGGGGCTGCCAGTAAAGTCTCTTCCAAAGTTCCATGGACTGCCGGGTCAGCGGGTCATCATGAGAACTGATACTCCTTCCTCACTGACAGATCTGTTCATGTAGATGGGGGGCTGCCAGTAAAGTCTCTTCCAAAGTTCCATGGACCGCCGGGTCAGCGGATCAGCATGAGAACTGATACTCCTTCCTCACTGACAGATCTGTTCATGTAGATGGGGGGCCACCAGTAAAGTCTCTTCCTAAGTTCCATGGACCGCCGGGTCAGCGGATCAGCATGAGAACTGATACTCCTTCCTCACTGACAGATCTGTTCATGTAGATGGGGGGCTGCCAGTAAAGTCTCTTCCAAAGTTCCATGGACTGCCGGGTCAGCGGGTCATCATGAGAACTGATACTCCTTCCTCACTGACAGATCTGTTCATGTAGATGGGGGGCTGCCAGTAAAGTCTCTTCCAAAGTTCCATGGACCGCCGGGTCAGCGGATCAGCATGAGAACTGATACTCCTTCCTCACTGACAGATCTGTTCATGTAGATGGGGGGCTGCCAGTAAAGTCTCTTCCAAAGTTCCATGGACCGCCGGGTCAGCGGATCAGCATGAGAACTGATACTCCTTCCTCACTGACAGATCTGTTCATGTAGATGGGGGGCCACCAGTAAAGTCTCTTCCTAAGTTCCATGGACCGCCGGGTCAGCGGATCAGCATGAGAACTGATACTCCTTCCTCACTGACAGATCTGTTCATGTAGATGGGGGGCTACCAGTAAAGTCTCTTCCTAAGTTCCATGGACCGCCGGGTCAGCGGATCAGCATAAGGGCTGATACTCCTTCCTCACTGACAGATCTGTTCATGTAGATGGGGGGCCACCAGTAAAGTCTCTTCCAAAGTTCCATGGACCGCCAGGTCAGCGGATCAGCATGAGAACTGATACTCCTTCCTCACTGACAGATCTGTTCATGTAGATGGGGGGCCGCCAGTAAAGTCTCTTCCAAAGTTCCATGGACCGCCAGGTCAGCGGATCAGCATGAGAACTGATACTCCTTCCTCACTGACAGATCTGTTCATGTAGATGGGGGGCTGCCAGTAAAGTCTCTTCCTAAGTTCCATGGACCGCCGGGTCAGCGGATCAGCATGAGGGCTGATACTCCTTCCTCACTGACAGATCTGTTCATGTAGATGGGGGGCCACCAGTAAAGTCTATTTCTAAGTTCCATGGACCGCCGGGTCAGCGGATCAGCATGAGAACTGATACTCCTTCCTCACTGACAGATCTGTTCATGTAGATGGGGGGCCACCAGTAAAGTCTCTTCGAAAGTTCCATGGACCGCCGGGTCAGCGGATCAGCATAAGGGCTGATACTCCTTCCTCACTGACAGATCTGTTCATGTAGATGGGGGGCCACCAGTAAAGTCTCTTCCAAAGTTCCATGGACTGCCGGGTCAGCGGATCAGCATGAGGGCTGATACTCCTTCCTCACTGACAGATCTGTTCATGTAGATGGGGGGCCACCAGTAAAGTCTATTCCAAAGTTCCATGGACCGCCGGGTCAGCGGATCAGCATGAGAACTGATACTCCTTCCTCACTGACAGATCTGTTCATGTAGATGAGGGGCCACCAGTAAAGTCTCTTCCAAAGTTCCATGGACTGCCGGGTCAGCGGGTCATCATGAGAACTGATACTTCCTCCTCACTGACAGATCTGTTCATGTAGATGAGGGGCCACCAGTAAAGTCTCTTCCAAAGTTCCATGGACCGCCGGGTCAGCGGATCAGCATGAGGGCTGATACTCCTTCCTCACTGACAGATCTGTTCATGTAGATGGGGGGCCACCAGTAAAGTCTCTTCCAAAGTTCCATGGACCGCCGGGTCAGCGGATCAGCATGAGAACTGATACTCCTTCCTCACTGACAGATCTGTTCATGTAGATGAGGGGCCACCAGTAAAGTCTCTTCCAAAGTTCCATGGACAGCCGGGTCAGCGGATCAGCATGAGGGCTGATACTCCTTCCTCACTGACAGATCTGTTCATGTAGATGGGGGGCCACCAGTAAAGTCTCTTCCAAAGTTCCATGGGCCGCCGGGTCAGCGGATCAGCATGAGAACTGATACTCCTTCCTCACTGACAGATCTGTTCATGTAGATGAGGGGCCACCAGTAAAGTCTCTTCCAAAGTTCCATGGACCGCCGGGTCAGCGGATCAGCATGAGAACTGATACTCCTTCCTCACTGACAGATCTGTTCATGTAGATGGGGGGTCACCAGTAAAGTCTCTTCCTAAGTTCCATGGACCGCCGGGTCAGCGGATCAGCATGAGAACTGATACTCCTTCCTCACTGACAGATCTGTTCATGTAGATGGGGGGCTGCCAGTAAAGTCTCTTCCTAAGTTCCATGGACCGCCGGGTCAGCGGATCAGCATGAGAACTGATACTCCTTCCTCACTGACAGATCTGTTCATGTAGATGGGGGGCCACCAGTAAAGTCTCTTCCAAAGTTCCATTGACCGCCGGGTCAGCGGAACAGCATGAGAACTGATACTCCTTCCTCACTGACAGATCTGTTCATGTAGATGGGGGGCCGCCAGTAAAGTCTCTTCCAAAGTTCCATGGACCGCCGGGTCAGCGGATCAGCATGAGAACTGATACTCCTTCCTCACTGACAGATCTGTTCATGTAGATGGGGGGCTGCCAGTAAAGTCTCTTCCTAAGTTCCATGGACCGCCGGGTCAGCGGATCAGCATGAGAACTGATACTCCTTCCTCACTGACAGATCTGGTTATGTAGATGGGGGGCTGCCAGTAAAGTGTCTTCCTAAGTTCCATGGACCGCCGGGTCAGCGGATCAGCATGAGAACTGATACTCCTTCCTCACTGACAGATCTGTTCATGTAGATGAGGGGCCACCAGTAAAGTCTCTTCCAAAGTTCCATGGACCGCCGGGTCAGCGGATCAGCATGAGAACTGATACTCCTTCCTCACTGACAGATCTGTTCATGTAGATGGGGGGTCACCAGTAAAGTCTCTTCCTAAGTTCCATGGACCGCCGGGTCAGCGGATCAGCATGAGAACTGATACTCCTTCCTCACTGACAGATCTGTTCATGTAGATGGGGGGCCACCAGTAAAGTCTCTTCCTAAGTTCCATGGACTGCCGGGTCAGTGGGTCAGCATGAAGGCTGATACTCCTTCCTCACTGACAGATCTGTTCATGTAGATGGGGGGCCACCAGTAAAGTCTCTTCCAAAGTTCCATGGACAGCCGGGTCAGCGGATCAGCATGAGGGCTGATACTCCTTCCTCACTGACAGATCTGTTCATGTAGATGGGGGGTCACCAGTAAAGTCTCTTCCAAAGTTCCATGGACCGCCGGGTCAGCGGATCAGCATGAGAACTGATACTCCTTCCTCACTGACAAATCTGTTCATGTAGATGGGGGGCCACCAGTAAAGTCTCTTCCAAAGTTCCATGGACCGCCAGGTCAGCGGATCAGCATGAGAACTGATACTCCTTCCTCACTGACAGATCTGTTCATGTAGATGGGGGGCCGCCAGTAAAGTCTCTTCCAAAGTTCCATTGACCGCCGGGTCAGTGGATCAGCATGAGAACTGATACTCCTTCCTCACTGACAGATCTGTTCATGTAGATGGGGGGCTGCCAGTAAAGTCTCTTCCAAAGTTCCATGGACCGCCGGGTCAGCGGATCAGCATGAGAACTGATACTCCTTCCTCACTGACAGATCTGTTCATGTAGATGGGGGGCCACCAGTAAAGTCTCTTCCTAAGTTCCATGGACCGCCGGGTCAGCGGATCAGCATGAGAACTGATACTCCTTCCTCACTGACAGATCTGTTCATGTAGATGGGGGGCTACCAGTAAAGTCTCTTCCTAAGTTCCATGGACCGCAGGGTCAGCGGATCAGCATAAGGGCTGATACTCCTTCCTCACTGACAGATCTGTTCATGTAGATGGGGGGCCACCAGTAAAGTCTCTTCCAAAGTTCCATGGACCGCCGGGTCAGCGGATCAGCATGAGAACTGATACTCCTTCCTCACTGACAGATCTGTTCATGTAGATGGGGGGCCACCAGTAAAGTCTCTTCCAAAGTTCCATGGACCGCCAGGTCAGCGGATCAGCATGAGAACTGATACTCCTTCCTCACTGACAGATCTGTTCATGTAGATGGGGGGCTACCAGTAAAGTCTCTTCCTAAGTTCCATGGACCGCCGGGTCAGCGGATCAGCATGAGAACTGATACTCCTTCCTCACTGACAGATCTGTTCATGTAGATGGGGGGCTGCCAGTAAAGTCTCTTCCAAAGTTCCATGGACCGCCGGGTCAGCGGATCAGCATGAGAACTGATACTCCTTCCTCACTGACAGATCTGTTCATGTAGATGGGGGGCCACCAGTAAAGTCTCTTCCAAAGTTCCATGGACCGCCGGGTCAGCGGATCAGCATAAGGGCTGATACTCCTTCCTCACTGACAGATCTGTTCATGTAGATGGGGGGCTACCAGTAAAGTCTCTTCCTAAGTTCCATGGACTGCCGGGTCAGCGGATCAGCATAAGGGCTGATACTCCTTCCTCACTGACAGATCTGTTCATGTAGATGGGGGGCCACCAGTAAAGTCTCTTCCAAAGTTCCATGGACCGCCAGGTCAGCGGATCAGCATGAGAACTGATACTCCTTCCTCACTGACAGATCTGTTCATGTAGATGGGGGGCCACCAGTAAAGTCTCTTCCAAAGTTCCATGGACCGCCGGGTCAGCGGATCAGCATGAGAACTGATACTCCTTCCTCACTGACAGATCTGTTCATGTAGATGGGGGGCCACCAGTAAAGTCTCTTCCAAAGTTCCATGGACCGCCGGGTCAGCGGATCAGCATGAGAACTGATACTCCTTCCTCACTGACAGATCTGTTCATGTAGATGGGGGGCCACCAGTAAAGTCTCTTCCAAAGTTCCATGGACTGCCGGGTCAGCGGGTCAGCATGAGGGCTGATACTCCTTCCTCACTGACAGATCTGTTCATGTAGATGGGGGGCCACCAGTAAAGTCTCTTCCAAAGTTCCATGGACCGCCGGGTCAGCGGATCAGCATGAGAACTGATACTCCTTCCTCACTGACAGATCTGTTCATGTAGATGGGGGGCCACCAGTAAAGTCTCTTCCAAAGTTCCATGGACCGCCGGGTCAGCGGATCAGCATAAGGGCTGATACTCCTTCCTCACTGAAAGATCTGTTCATGTAGATGGGGGGCCACCAGTAAAGTCTATTCCAAAGTTCCATGGACCGCCGGGTCAGCGGATCAGCATGAGGGCTGATACTCCTTCCTCACTGACAGATCTGTTCATGTAGATGAGGGGCCACCAGTAAAGTCTATTCCAAAGTTCCATGGACAGCCACGTCAGCGGATCAGCATGAGAACTGATACTCCTTCCTCACTGACAGATCTGTTCATGTAGATGGGGGGCCACCAGTAAAGTCTCTTCCAAAGTTCCATAGACCGTCAGGTCAGCGGATCAGCATGAGAACTGATACTCCTTCCTCACTGACAGATCTGTTCATGTAGATGGGGGGCCACCAGTAAAGTCTCTTCCAAAGTTCCATGGACTGCCGGGTCAGCGGATCAGCATGAGGGCTGATACTCCTTCCTCACTGACAGATCTGTTCATGTAGATGGGGGGCTGCCAGTAAAGTCTCTTCCTAAGTTCCATGGACCGCCGGGTCAGCGGATCAGCATGAGGGCTGATACTCCTTCCTCACTGACAGATCTGTTCATGTAGATGGGGGGCCACCAGTAAAGTCTATTTCTAAGTTCCATGGACCGCCGGGTCAGCGGATCAGCATGAGAACTGATACTCCTTCCTCACTGACAGATCTGTTCATGTAGATGGGGGGCCACCAGTAAAGTCTCTTCCAAAGTTCCATGGACCGCCGGGTCAGCGGATCAGCATAAGGGCTGATACTCCTTCCTCACTGACAGATCTGTTCATGTAGATGGGGGGCCACCAGTAAAGTCTCTTCCAAAGTTCCATGGACTGCCAGGTCAGCGGATCAGCATGAGGGCTGATACTCCTTCCTCACTGACAGATCTGTTCATGTAGATGAGGGGCCACCAGTAAAGTCTCTTCCAAAGTTCCATGGACCGCCGGGTCAGCGGATCAGCATGAGAACTGATACTCCTTCCTCACTGACAGATCTGTTCATGTAGATGGGGGGTCACCAGTAAAGTCTCTTCCTAAGTTCCATGGACCGCCGGGTCAGCGGATCAGCATGAGAACTGATACTCCTTCCTCACTGACAGATCTGTTCATGTAGATGGGGGGCCACCAGTAAAGTCTCTTCCAAAGTTCCATGGACTGCCGGGTCAGTGGGTCAGCATGAAGGCTGATACTCCTTCCTCACTGACAGATCTGTTCATGTAGATGGGGGGCCACCAGTAAAGTCTCTTCCAAAGTTCCATGGACAGCCGGGTCAGCGGATCAGCATGAGGGCTGATACTCCTTCCTCACTGACAGATCTGTTCATGTAGATGGGGGGTCACCAGTAAAGTCTCTTCCTAAGTTCCATGGACCGCCGGGTCAGCGGGTCAGCATGAGAACTGATACTCCTTCCTCACTGACAGATCTGTTCATGTAGATGGGGGGCCACCAGTAAAGTCTCTTCCAAAGTTCCATGGACTGCCGGGTCAGTGGGTCAGCATGAAGGCTGATACTCCTTCCTCACTGACAGATCTGTTCATGTAGATGGGGGGCCACCAGTAAAGTCTCTTCCAAAGTTCCATGGACAGCCGGGTCAGCGGATCAGCATGAGGGCTGATACTCCTTCCTCACTGACAGATCTGTTCATGTAGATGGGGGGCCACCAGTAAAGTCTCTTCCAAAGTTCCATGGACCGCCCGGTCAGCGGGTCAGCATGAGAACTGATACTCCTTCCTCACTGAAAGATCTGTTCATGTAGATGGGGGGCCACCAGTAAAGTCTCTTCCTAAGTTCCATGGACCGCCGGGTCAGTGGATCAGCATGAGAACTGATACTACTTCCTCACTGACAGATCTGTTCATGTAGATGGGGGGCTGCCAGTAAAGTCTCTTCCAAAGTTCCATGGACCGCCGGGTCAGCGGATCAGCATGAGAACTGATACTCCTTCCTCACTGACAGATCTGTTCATGTAGATGGGGGGCCACCAGTAAAGTCTCTTCCTAAGTTCCATGGACCGCCGGGTCAGCGGATCAGCATGAGAACTGATACTCCTTCCTCACTGACAGATCTGTTCATGTAGATGGGGGGCTACCAGTAAAGTCTCTTCCTAAGTTCCATGGACCGCAGGGTCAGCGGATCAGCATAAGGGCTGATACTCCTTCCTCACTGACAGATCTGTTCATGTAGATGGGGGGCCACCAGTAAAGTCTCTTCCAAAGTTCCATGGACCGCCGGGTCAGCGGATCAGCATGAGAACTGATACTCCTTCCTCACTGACAGATCTGTTCATGTAGATGGGGGGCCACCAGTAAAGTCTCTTCCAAAGTTCCATGGACCGCCAGGTCAGCGGATCAGCATGAGAACTGATACTCCTTCCTCACTGACAGATCTGTTCATGTAGATGGGGGGCTACCAGTAAAGTCTCTTCCTAAGTTCCATGGACCGCCGGGTCAGCGGATCAGCATGAGAACTGATACTCCTTCCTCACTGACAGATCTGTTCATGTAGATGGGGGGCTGCCAGTAAAGTCTCTTCCAAAGTTCCATGGACCGCCGGGTCAGCGGATCAGCATGAGAACTGATACTCCTTCCTCACTGACAGATCTGTTCATGTAGATGGGGGGCCACCAGTAAAGTCTCTTCCAAAGTTCCATGGACCGCCGGGTCAGCGGATCAGCATAAGGGCTGATACTCCTTCCTCACTGACAGATCTGTTCATGTAGATGGGGGGCTACCAGTAAAGTCTCTTCCTAAGTTCCATGGACTGCCGGGTCAGCGGATCAGCATAAGGGCTGATACTCCTTCCTCACTGACAGATCTGTTCATGTAGATGGGGGGCCACCAGTAAAGTCTCTTCCAAAGTTCCATGGACCGCCAGGTCAGCGGATCAGCATGAGAACTGATACTCCTTCCTCACTGACAGATCTGTTCATGTAGATGGGGGGCCACCAGTAAAGTCTCTTCCAAAGTTCCATGGACCGCCGGGTCAGCGGATCAGCATGAGAACTGATACTCCTTCCTCACTGACAGATCTGTTCATGTAGATGGGGGGCCACCAGTAAAGTCTCTTCCAAAGTTCCATGGACCGCCGGGTCAGCGGATCAGCATGAGAACTGATACTCCTTCCTCACTGACAGATCTGTTCATGTAGATGGGGGGCCACCAGTAAAGTCTCTTCCAAAGTTCCATGGACTGCCGGGTCAGCGGGTCAGCATGAGGGCTGATACTCCTTCCTCACTGACAGATCTGTTCATGTAGATGGGGGGCCACCAGTAAAGTCTCTTCCAAAGTTCCATGGACCGCCGGGTCAGCGGATCAGCATGAGAACTGATACTCCTTCCTCACTGACAGATCTGTTCATGTAGATGGGGGGCCACCAGTAAAGTCTCTTCCAAAGTTCCATGGACCGCCGGGTCAGCGGATCAGCATAAGGGCTGATACTCCTTCCTCACTGAAAGATCTGTTCATGTAGATGGGGGGCCACCAGTAAAGTCTATTCCAAAGTTCCATGGACCGCCGGGTCAGCGGATCAGCATGAGGGCTGATACTCCTTCCTCACTGACAGATCTGTTCATGTAGATGAGGGGCCACCAGTAAAGTCTATTCCAAAGTTCCATGGACAGCCACGTCAGCGGATCAGCATGAGAACTGATACTCCTTCCTCACTGACAGATCTGTTCATGTAGATGGGGGGCCACCAGTAAAGTCTCTTCCAAAGTTCCATAGACCGTCAGGTCAGCGGATCAGCATGAGAACTGATACTCCTTCCTCACTGACAGATCTGTTCATGTAGATGGGGGGCCACCAGTAAAGTCTCTTCCAAAGTTCCATGGACTGCCGGGTCAGCGGATCAGCATGAGGGCTGATACTCCTTCCTCACTGACAGATCTGTTCATGTAGATGGGGGGCTGCCAGTAAAGTCTCTTCCTAAGTTCCATGGACCGCCGGGTCAGCGGATCAGCATGAGGGCTGATACTCCTTCCTCACTGACAGATCTGTTCATGTAGATGGGGGGCCACCAGTAAAGTCTATTTCTAAGTTCCATGGACCGCCGGGTCAGCGGATCAGCATGAGAACTGATACTCCTTCCTCACTGACAGATCTGTTCATGTAGATGGGGGGCCACCAGTAAAGTCTCTTCCAAAGTTCCATGGACCGCCGGGTCAGCGGATCAGCATAAGGGCTGATACTCCTTCCTCACTGACAGATCTGTTCATGTAGATGGGGGGCCACCAGTAAAGTCTCTTCCAAAGTTCCATGGACTGCCAGGTCAGCGGATCAGCATGAGGGCTGATACTCCTTCCTCACTGACAGATCTGTTCATGTAGATGAGGGGCCACCAGTAAAGTCTCTTCCAAAGTTCCATGGACCGCCGGGTCAGCGGATCAGCATGAGAACTGATACTCCTTCCTCACTGACAGATCTGTTCATGTAGATGGGGGGTCACCAGTAAAGTCTCTTCCTAAGTTCCATGGACCGCCGGGTCAGCGGATCAGCATGAGAACTGATACTCCTTCCTCACTGACAGATCTGTTCATGTAGATGGGGGGCCACCAGTAAAGTCTCTTCCAAAGTTCCATGGACTGCCGGGTCAGTGGGTCAGCATGAAGGCTGATACTCCTTCCTCACTGACAGATCTGTTCATGTAGATGGGGGGCCACCAGTAAAGTCTCTTCCAAAGTTCCATGGACAGCCGGGTCAGCGGATCAGCATGAGGGCTGATACTCCTTCCTCACTGACAGATCTGTTCATGTAGATGGGGGGTCACCAGTAAAGTCTCTTCCTAAGTTCCATGGACCGCCGGGTCAGCGGGTCAGCATGAGAACTGATACTCCTTCCTCACTGACAGATCTGTTCATGTAGATGGGGGGCCACCAGTAAAGTCTCTTCCAAAGTTCCATGGACTGCCGGGTCAGTGGGTCAGCATGAAGGCTGATACTCCTTCCTCACTGACAGATCTGTTCATGTAGATGGGGGGCCACCAGTAAAGTCTCTTCCAAAGTTCCATGGACAGCCGGGTCAGCGGATCAGCATGAGGGCTGATACTCCTTCCTCACTGACAGATCTGTTCATGTAGATGGGGGGCCACCAGTAAAGTCTCTTCCAAAGTTCCATGGACCGCCCGGTCAGCGGGTCAGCATGAGAACTGATACTCCTTCCTCACTGAAAGATCTGTTCATGTAGATGGGGGGCCACCAGTAAAGTCTCTTCCTAAGTTCCATGGACCGCCGGGTCAGTGGATCAGCATGAGAACTGATACTACTTCCTCACTGACAGATCTGTTCATGTAGATGGGGGGCTGCCAGTAAAGTCTCTTCCAAAGTTCCATGGACCGCCGGGTCAGCGGATCAGCATGAGAACTGATACTCCTTCCTCACTGACAGATCTGTTCATGTAGATGGGGGGCTGCCAGTAAAGTCTCTTCCTAAGTTCCATGGACCGCCGGGTCAGCGGATCAGCATGAGAACTGATACTCCTTCCTCACTGACAGATCTGTTCATGTAGATGGGGGGCCGCCAGTAAAGTCTCTTCCAAAGTTCCATTGACCGCCGGGTCAGCGGAACAGCATGAGAACTGATACTCCTTCCTCACTGACAGATCTGTTCATGTAGATGGGGGGCCGCCAGTAAAGTCTCTTCCAAAGTTCCATGGACCGCCGGGTCAGCGGATCAGCATGAGAACTGATACTCCTTCCTCACTGACAGATCTGTTCATGTAGATGGGGGGCTGCCAGTAAAGTCTCTTCCTAAGTTCCATGGACCGCCGGGTCAGCGGATCAGCATGAGAACTGATACTCCTTCCTCACTGACAGATCTGGTTATGTAGATGGGGGGCTGCCAGTAAAGTGTCTTCCTAAGTTCCATGGACCGCCGGGTCAGCGGATCAGCATGAGAACTGATACTCCTTCCTCACTGACAGATCTGGTTATGTAGATGGGGGGCTGCCAGTAAAGTCTCTTCCAAAGTTCCATGGACCGCCGGGTCAGCGGATCAGCATGAGAACTGATACTCCTTCCTCACTGACAGATCTGTTCATGTAGATGAGGGGCCACCAGTAAAGTCTCTTCCAAAGTTCCATGGACCGCCGGGTCAGCGGATCAGCATGAGAACTGATACTCCTTCCTCACTGACAGATCTGTTCATGTAGATGAGGGGCCACCAGTAAAGTCTCTTCCAAAGTTCCATGGACCGCCGGGTCAGCGGATCAGCATGAGAACTGATACTCCTTCCTCACTGACAGATCTGTTCATGTAGATGGGGGGTCACCAGTAAAGTCTCTTCCTAAGTTCCATGGACCGCCGGGTCAGCGGATCAGCATGAGAACTGATACTCCTTCCTCACTGACAGATCTGTTCATGTAGATGGGGGGCCACCAGTAAAGTCTCTTCCAAAGTTCCATGGACTGCCGGGTCAGTGGGTCAGCATGAAGGCTGATACTCCTTCCTCACTGACAGATCTGTTCATGTAGATGGGGGGCCACCAGTAAAGTCTCTTCCAAAGTTCCATGGACAGCCGGGTCAGCGGATCAGCATGAGGGCTGATACTCCTTCCTCACTGACAGATCTGTTTATGTAGATGGGGGGCCACCAGTAAAGTCTCTTCCTAAGTTCCATGGACCGCCGGGTCAGCGGATCAGCATGAGAACTGATACTCCTTCCTCACTGACAGATCTGTTCATGTAGATGGGGGGCTGCCAGTAAAGTCTCTTCCTAAGTTCCATGGACCGCCGGGTCAGTGGATCAGCATGAGAACTGATACTCCTTCCTCACTGACAGATCTGTTCATGTAGATGGGGGGCTGCCAGTAAAGTCTCTTCCAAAGTTCCATGGACCGCCGGGTCAGCGGATCAGCATGAGAACTGATACTCCTTCCTCACTGACAGATCTGTTCATGTAGATGGGGGGCTGCCAGTAAAGTCTCTTCCAAAGTTCCATGGACAGCCGGGTCAGCGGAACAGCATGAGAACTGATACTCCTTCCTCACTGACAGATCTGTTCATGTAGATGGGGGGCTGCCAGTAAAGTCTCTTCCTAAGTTCCATGGACCGCCGGGTCAGCGGATCAGCATGAGAACTGATACTCCTTCCTCACTGACAGATCTGTTCATGTAGATGGGGGGCCACCAGTAAAGTCTCTTCCAAAGTTCCATGGACCGCCGGGTCAGCGGATCAGCATGAGAACTGATACTCCTTCCTCACTGACAGATCTGTTCATGTAGATGGGGGGCCACCAGTAAAGTCTCTTCCAAAGTTCCATTGACCGCCGGGTCAGCGGAACAGCATGAGAACTGATACTCCTTCCTCACTGACAGATCTGTTCATGTAGATGGGGGGCCGCCAGTAAAGTCTCTTCCAAAGTTCCATGGACCGCCGGGTCAGCGGATCAGCATGAGAACTGATACTCCTTCCTCACTGACAGATCTGTTCATGTAGATGGGGGGCTGCCAGTAAAGTCTCTTCCTAAGTTCCATGGACCGCCGGGTCAGCGGATCAGCATGAGAACTGATACTCCTTCCTCACTGACAGATCTGGTTATGTAGATGGGGGGCTGCCAGTAAAGTGTCTTCCTAAGTTCCATGGACCGCCGGGTCAGCGGATCAGCATGAGAACTGATACTCCTTCCTCACTGACAGATCTGGTTATGTAGATGGGGGGCTGCCAGTAAAGTCTCTTCCAAAGTTCCATGGACCGCCGGGTCAGCGGATCAGCATGAGAACTGATACTCCTTCCTCACTGACAGATCTGTTCATGTAGATGGGGGGCCACCAGTAAAGTCTCTTCCAAAGTTCCATGGACTGCCGGGTCAGCGGATCAGCATGAGAACTGATACTCCTTCCTCACTGACAGATCTGTTCATGTAGATGAGGGGCCACCAGTAAAGTCTCTTCCTAAGTTCCATGGACCGCCGGGTCAGCGGATCAGCATGAGAACTGATACTCCTTCCTCACTGACAGATCTGTTCATGTAGATGGGGGGCCACCAGTAAAGTCTCTTCCAAAGTTCCATGGACCGCCGGGTCAGCGGATCAGCATGAGAACTGATACTCCTTCCTCACTGACAGATCTGTTCATGTAGATGGGGGGCTGCCAGTAAAGTCTCTTCCAAAGTTCCATCGACCGCCGGGTCAGCGGATCAGCATGAGAACTGATACTCCTTCCTCACTGACAGATCTGTTCATGTAGATGGGGGGCCACCAGTAAAGTCTCTTCCAAAGTTCCATGGACCGCCGGGTCAGCGGAACAGCATGAGAACTGATACTCCTTCCTCACTGACAGATCTGTTCATGTAGATGGGGGGTCGCCAGTAAAGTCTCTTCCAAAGTTCCATGGACTGCCGGGTCAGCGGATCAGCATGAGAACTGATACTCCTTCCTCACTGACAGATCTGTTCATGTAGATGGGGGGCCACCAGTAAAGTCTCTTCCTAAGTTCCATGGACTGCCGGGTCAGTGGGTCAGCATGAGGGCTGATACTCCTTCCTCACTGACAGATCTGTTCATGTAGATGGGGGGCCACCAGTAAAGTCTCTTCCAAAGTTCCATGGACCGCCGGGTCAGCGGATCAGCATGAGAACTGATACTCCTTCCTCACTGACAGATCTGTTCATGTAGATGGGGGGCCACCAGTAAAGTCTCTTCCAAAGTTCCATGGACCGCCGGGTCAGCGGATCAGCATGAGAACTGATACTCCTTCCTCACTGACAGATCTGTTCATGTAGATGGGGGGCTGCCAGTAAAGTCTCTTCCAAAGTTCCATGGACCGCCGGGTCAGTGGGTCAGCATGAGGGCTGATACTCCTTCCTCACTGACAGATCTGTTCATGTAGATGGGGGGCCGCCAGTAAAGTCTCTTCCTAAGTTCCATGGACCGCCGGGTCAGCGGATCAGCATGAGAACTGATACTCCTTCCTCACTGACAGATCTGTTCATGTAGATGGGGGGCCACCAGTAAAGTCTCTTCCAAAGTTCCATGGACTGCCGGGTCAGCGGAACAGCATGAGAACTGATACTCCTTCCTCACTGACAGATCTGTTCATGTAGATGGGAGGCTGCCAGTAAAGTCTCTTCCTAAGTTCCATGGACCGCCGGGTCAGCGGATCAGCATGAGAACTGATACTTCTCCCTCACTGACAGATCTGTTCATGTAGATGGGGGGCCACCAGTAAAGTCTCTTCCAAAGTTCCATTGACCGCCGGGACAGCGGATCAGCATGAGAACTGATACTCCTTCCTCACTGACAGATCTGTTCATGTAGATGGGGGGCCACCAGTAAAGTCTATTCCAAAGTTCCATGGACTGCCGGGTCAGCGGATCAGCATGAGAACTGATACTCCTTCCTCACTGACAGATCTGTTCATGTAGATGGGGGGCCACCAGTAAAGTCTCTTCCTAAGTTCCATGGACCGCCGGGTCAGCGGATCAGCATGAGAACTGATACTCCTTCCTCACTGACAGATCTGTTCATGTAGATGGGGGGCTGCCAGTAAAGTCTCTTCCTAAGTTCCATGGACCGCCGGGTCAGCGGATCAGCATGAGAACTGATACTCCTTCCTCACTGAAAGATCTGTTCATGTAGATGGGGGGCCACCAGTAAAGTCTCTTCCAAAGTTCCATGGACCGCCGGGTCAGCGGATCAGCATGAGAACTGATACTCCTTCCTCACTGACAGATCTGTTCATGTAGATGGGGGGCTGCCAGTAAAGTCTCTTCCAAAGTTCCATGGACCGCCGGGTCAGCGGATCAGCATGAGAACTGATACTCCTTCCTCACTGACAGATCTGTTCATGTAGATGGGGGGCCACCAGTAAAGTCTCTTCCAAAGTTCCATTGACCGCCGGGACAGCGGATCAGCATGAGAACTGATACTCCTTCCTCACTGACAGATCTGTTCATGTAGATGGGGGGCTGCCAGTAAAGTCTCTTCCAAAGTTCCATGGACCGCCGGGTCAGCGGATCAGCATGAGAACTGATACCCCTTCCTCACTGACAGATCTGTTCATGTAGATGGGGGGCCACCAGTAAAGTCTATTCCAAAGTTCCATGGACTGCCGGGTCAGCGGATCAGCATGAGAACTGATACTCCTTCCTCACTGACAGATCTGTTCATGTAGATGGGGGGCCACCAGTAAAGTCTCTTCCTAAGTTCCATGGACCGCCGGGTCAGCGGATCAGCATGAGAACTGATACTCCTTCCTCACTGACAGATCTGTTCATGTAGATGGGGGGCTGCCAGTAAAGTCTCTTCCTAAGTTCCATGGACCGCCGGGTCAGCGGATCAGCATGAGAACTGATACTCCTTCCTCACTGAAAGATCTGTTCATGTAGATGGGGGGCCACCAGTAAAGTCTCTTCCAAAGTTCCATGGACCGCCGGGTCAGCGGATCAGCATGAGAACTGATACTCCTTCCTCACTGACAGATCTGTTCATGTAGATGGGGGGCTGCCAGTAAAGTCTCTTCCAAAGTTCCATGGACCGCCGGGTCAGCGGATCAGCATGAGAACTGATACTCCTTCCTCACTGACAGATCTGTTCATGTAGATGGGGGGCCGCCAGTAAAGTCTCTTCCAAAGTTCCATCGACCGCCGGGTCAGCGGATCAGCATGAGAACTGATACTTCTCCCTCACTGACAGATCTGTTCATGTAGATGGGGGGCCACCAGTAAAGTCTCTTCCAAAGTTCCATGGACCGCCAGGTCAGCGGATCAGCATGAGAACTGATACTCCTTCCTCACTGACAGATCTGTTCATGTAGATGGGGGGCCACCAGTAAAGTCTCTTCCTAAGTTCCATGGACCGCCGGGTCAGCGGATCAGCATGAGGGCTGATACTCCTTCCTCACTGACAGATCTGTTCATGTAGATAGGGGGCCACCAGTAAAGTCTCTTCCAAAGTTCCATGGACCGCCGGGTCAGCGGATCAGCATGAGAACTGATACTCCTTCCTCACTGACAGATCTGTTCATGTAGATGGGGGGCCACCAGTAAAGTCTATTCCAAAGTTCCATGGACAGCCGGGTCAGCGGAACAGCATGAGAACGGATACTCCTTCCTCACTGACAGATCTGTTCATGTAGATGGGGGGCCACCAGTAAAGTCTCTTCCTAAGTTCCATGGACCGCCGGGTCAGCGGATCAGCATGAGAACTGATACTCCTTCCTCACTGACAGATCTGTTCATGTAGATGGGGGGCTGCCAGTAAAGTCTCTTCCTAAGTTCCATGGACCGCCGGGTCAGCGGATCAGCATGAGAACTGATACTCCTTCCTCACTGACAGATCTGTTCATGTAGATGGGGGGCTGCCAGTAAAGTCTCTTCCAAAGTTCCATGGACTGCCGGGTCAGCGGATCAGCATGAGAACTGATTCTCCTTCCTCACTGACAGATCTGTTCATGTAGATGGGGGGCCACCAGTAAAGTCTCTTCCAAAGTTCCATGGACCGCCGGGTCAGCGGATCAGCATGAGAACTGATACTCCTTTCTCACTGACAGATCTGTTCATGTAGATGGGGGGCCGCCAGTAAAGTCTCTTCCAAAGTTCCATCGACCGCCGGGTCAGCGGATCAGCATGAGAACTGATACTTCTCCCTCACTGACAGATCTGTTCATGTAGATGGGGGGCCACCAGTAAAGTCTCTTCCAAAGTTCCATGGACCGCCGGGTCAGCGGATCAGCATAAGGGCTGATACTCCTTCCTCACTGAAAGATCTGTTCATGTAGATAGGGGGCCACCAGTAAAGTCTCTTCCAAAGTTCCATGGACCGCCGGGTCAGCGGATCAGCATGAGAACTGATACTCCTTCCTCACTGACAGATCTGTTCATGTAGATGGGGGGCTGCCAGTAAAGTCTCTTCCAAAGTTCCATGGACCGCCGGGTCAGCGGATCAGCATGAGGGCTGATACTCCTTCCTCACTGACAGATCTGTTCATGTAGATGGGGGGCCACCAGTAAAGTCTCTTCCAAAGTTCCATGGACCGCCGGGTCAGCGGATCAGCATAAGGGCTGATACTCCTTCCTCACTGACAGATCTGTTCATGTAGATGGGGGGCCACCAGTAAAGTCTCTTCCAAAGTTCCATGGACTGCCGGGTCAGCGGGTCAGCATGAGAACTGATACTCCTTCCTCACTGACAGATCTGTTCATGTAGATGGGGGGCCACCAGTAAAGTCTCTTCCAAAGTTCCATGGACTGCCGGGTCAGCGGGTCAGCATGAGGGCTGATACTCCTTCCTCACTGACAGATCTGTTCATGTAGATGGGGGGCCACCAGTAAAGTCTCTTCCTAAGTTCCATGGACCGCCGGGTCAGCATGAGTGCTGATACTCCTTCCTCACTGACAGATCTGTTCATGTAGATGAGGGGCCACCAGTAAAGTCTATTCCAAAGTTCCATGGACCGCCGGGTCAGCTGATCAGCATGAGAACTGATACTCCTTTCTCACTGACAGATCTGTTCATGTAGATGGGGGCCACCAGTAAAGTCTCTTCCAAAGTTCCATGGACCACCGGGTCAGCGGATCAGCATGAGAACTGATACTCCTTCCTCACTGACAGATCTGTTCATGTAGATGGGGGGCCACCAGTAAAGTCTCTTCCTAAGTTCCATGGACCGCCGGGTCAGCGGATCAGCATGAGGGCTGATACTCCTTCCTCACTGACAGATCTGTTCATGTAGATGGGGGGCCACCAGTAAAGTCTCTTCCAAAGTTCCATGGACAGCCGGGTCAGCGGGTCAGCATGAGAACTGATACTCCTTCCTCACTGACAGATCTGTTCATGTAGATTGGGGGCCACCAGTAAAGTCTATTCCAAAGTTCCATGGACCGCCGGGTCAGCGGATCAGCATGAGAACTGATACTCCTTCCTCACTGACAGATCTGTTCATGTAGATGGGGGGCCACCAGTAAAGTCTCTTCCAAAGTTCCATGGACCGCCGGGTCAGCGGATCAGCATAAGGGCTGATACTCCTTCCTCACTGAAAGATCTGTTTATGTAGATGGGGGGCCACCAGTAAAGTCTCTTCCAAAGTTCCATGGACTGCCGGGTCAGTGGGTCAACATGAGAACTGATACTCCTTCCTCACTGACAGATCTGTTCATGTAGATGGGGGGCCACCAGTAAAGTCTCTTCCAAAGTTCCATGGACTGCCGGGTCAGCGGATCAGCATGAGGGCTGATACTCCTTCCTCACTGACAGATCTGTTCATGTAGATGGGGGGCCACCAGTAAAGTCTCTTCCAAAGTTCCATGGACTGCCCGGTCAGCGGATCAGCATGAGAACTGATACTCCTTCCTCACTGACAGATCTGATGGTGGTGGAAGTCTGGTGAGTGGGATGTGTGACAGGTGATGGTGGTGGATGTCTGGTGAGTGGGATGTGTGACAGGTGATGGTGGTGGAAGTCTGGTGAGTGGGATGTGTGACAGGTGATGGTGGTGGAAGTCTGGTGAGTGGGATGTGTGACAGGTGATGGTGGTGGAAGTCTGGTGAGTGGGATGTGTGACAGGTGATGGTGGTGGATGTCTGGTGAGTGGGATGTGTGACCGGTGATGGTAGTGGAAGTCTGGTGAGTGGGATGTGTGACAGGTGATGGTGATGAAAGTCTGGTGAGTGGGATGTGTGACAGGTGATGGTGGTGGAAGTCTGGTGAGTGGGATGTGTGACAGGTGATGGTGGTGGAAGTCTGGTGAGTGGGATGTGTGACAGATGATGGTGGTGGAAGTCTGGTGAGTGGGATGTGTGACAGGTGATGGTGGTGGAAGTCTGGTGAGTGGGATGTGTGACAGGTGATGGTGGTGGAAGTCTGGTGAGTGGGATGTGTGACAGGTGATGGTGGTGGAAGTCTGGTGAGTGGGATGTGTGACAGGTGATGGTGGTGGAAGTCTGGTGAGTGGGTGTGTGACAGGTGATGGTGGTGGAAGTCTGGTGAGTGGGATGTGTGACAGGTGATGGTGGTGGAAGTCTGGTGAGTGGGATGTGTGACAGGTGATGGTGGTGGAAGTCTGGTGACTGGGATGTGTGACAGGTGATGGTGGTTGAAGTCTGGTGAGTGGGATGTGTGACAGGTGATGGTGGTGGAAATCTGGTAAGTGGTATGTGTGACAGGTGAGGGTAGTGGAAGTCTGGTGAGTGGGATGTGTGACAGGTGATGGAGGTGGAAGTCTGGTGAGTGGGATGTGTGACAGGTGATGGTGGTGGAAGTCTGGTGAGTGGGATGTGTGACAGGTGATGGTGGTGGAAATCTGGTGAGTGGGATGTGTGACAGGTGATGGTAGTGGAAGTCTGGTGAGTGGGATGTGTGACAGGTGATGGTGGTGGAAGTCTGGTGAGTGGGATGTGTGACAGGTGATGGTGGTGGAAGTCTGGTGAGTGGGATGTGTGACAGGTAATGTGGTGGAAGTCTGGTGAGTGGGTGTGTGACAGGTGATGGTGGTGGAAGTCTGGTGAGTGGGATGTGTGACAGGTGATGGAAGTCTGGTGAGTGGTGTTGTGGAATTTTAGGCTGCTGCTTACAGAGCACACAGCCTATAATTCCTGTGCTATCTAAGCACACATCAGATTTCATCTTCTTGAAGTAATGCTATCGTTAAGTTAAGTTTGCTAAAGTCCACTCACCGTTCATTCCATCATTCAATCAAGGAAACCACCAACACAGGTCTTATCTTCTTATCAGGCCATTCCAGCAAAGACTCTTAAGCCGACGCCTACTCATAGGCTTTTATTAAACTCAAAAGATCTCAAGACAGGAGGTGATTGGCTGCAGCAACCAATCCCCTCCCCATGGGCGGGAACCTCATAGGATGTTCCTTCCTCACAGGAAAATGACAACACTTGGACATTCCTTCCAACAGGAGATGTCATACATGAATACAATAAACGTAGGATGGCTAAAGTTACCGTTGATAGGAATTCTTATTCTGCGCCATTCCATAGAATAACGCATAATAAGATTATACTATTATTGAATGGGGGAGGGAGGCTATCTGCAGACGCACGCTACGAATTCCAACCAATGTTGATCAGACATAGCAGAGACAAGAGCGCCCATCCGCCTATAACCAATGATGTCATTGCAGAGCGAGCATATCCCCTCCTTAACGATCGTCCATGCTAATGCACAGAGGGCCCCCGTTGGCGGACATATCCGCACCCTGCAAACATCACACTCCAACCTCAAGACGTTTTCCCCTATCAGACGGGATTCAACCAGCCTCAGACTACCCCAATCAGCTCTTTTAGAGCGGGTTGCGGAAGTACTAACACTGGGTGACACTATGACAATACATATTTAATACATCTTCATAAAAATCTCCACAACAGTGGGATGTGTGATAGGTGATGGTGGTGGAAGTCTGGTGAGTGGGATGTGTGACAGGTGATGGTGGTGGAAGTCTGGTGAGTGGGATGTGTGACAGGTAATGGTGGTGGAAGTCTGGTGAGTGGGATGTGTGACAGGTGATGGCGGTGGAAGTCTGGTGAGTGGGATGTGTGACAGGTGATGGTGATGGAAGTCTGGTGAGTGGGATGTGTGATAGATGATGGTGGTGGAAGTCTGGTGAGTGGGATGTGTGATAGGTGATGGTGGTGGAAGTCTGGTGAGTGGGATGTGTGACAGGTGATGGTGGTGGAAGTCTGGTGAGAGGGATGTGTGACAGGTGATGGTGGTGGAAGTCTGGTGAGTGGGATGTGTGATAGGTGATGGTGGTGGAAGTCTGGTGAGTGGGATGTGTGACAGGTGATGGTGGTGGAAGTCTGGTGAGTGGGATGTGTGACAGGTGATGGTGGTGGAAGTCTGGTGAGTGGGTGTGTGACAGGTGATGGAAGTCTGGTGAGTGGGATGTGCGACAGGTGATTGTGGTGGAAGTCTGGTGAGTGGGATGTGTGATAGGTGACGGTGGTGGAAGTCTGGTGAGTGGGATGTGTGATAGGTGATGGTGGTGGAAGTCTGGTGAGTGGGATGTGTGACAGGTGATGGTGGTGGAAGTCTGGTGAGTGGGATGTGTGACAGGTGATGGTGGTGGAAGTCTGGTGAGTGGGATGTGTGACAGGTGATGGAAGTCTGGTGAGTAGGATGTGTGACAGGTGATGGAAGTCTGGTGAGTGGGATGTGTGACAGGTGATGGTGGTGGAAGTCTGGTGAGTGGGATGTGTGACAGGTGATGGTGGTGGAAGTCTGGTGAGTGGGATGTGTGACAGGTGATGGTAGTGGAAGTCTGGTGAGTGGGATGTGTGACAGGTGATGGTGGTGGAAGTCTCTTGAGTGGGATGTGTGACAGGTGATGGTGGTGGAAGTCTGGTGAGTGGGATGTGTGATAGGTGATGGTGGTGGAAGTCTGGTGAGTGGGATGTGTGATAGGTGATGGTGGTGGAAGTCTGGTGAGTGGGATGTGTGACAGGTGATGGACGTCTGGTGAGTGGGATGTGTGTTAGGTGATGGTGGTGGAAGTCTGGTGAGTGGGATGTGTGACAGGTGATGGTGGTGGAAGTCTGGTGAGTGGGATGTGTGACAGGTGATGGTGGTGAAAGTCTGGTGAGTGGGATGTGTGATAGGTGATGGTGGTGGAAGTCTGGTGAGTGGGATGTGTGACAGGTGATGGTGGTGGAAGTCTGGTGAGTGGGATGTGTGACAGGTGATGGTGGTGGAAGTCTGGTGAGTGGGATGTGTGATAGGTGATGGTGGTGGAAGTCTGGTGAGTGGGATGTGTGACAGGTGATGGTGGTGGAAGTCTGGTGAGTGGGATGTGTGACAGGTGATGGTGGTGGAAGTCTGGTGAGTGGGATGTGTGACAGGTGATGGTGGTGGAAGTCTGGTGAGTGAGATGTGTGACAGGTGATGGTGGTGGAAGTCTGGTGAGTGGGATGTGTGACAGGTAATGGTGGTGGAAGTCTGGTGAGTGGGATGTGTGACAGGTGATGGTGGTGGAAATCTGGTGAGTGGGATGTGTGACAGGTGATGGTGGTGGAAGTCTGGTGAGTGGGATGTGTGACAGGTGATGGTGGTGGAAGTCTGGTGAGTGGGATGTGTGACAGGTGATGGTGGTGGAAGTCTGGTGAGTGGGATGTGTGACAGGTGATGGTGGTGGAAGTCTGGTGAGTGGGATGTGTGACAGGTGATGGTGGTGGAAGTCTGGTGAGTGGGATGTGTGACAGGTGATGGTGGTGGAAGTCTGGTGAGTGGGATGTGTGACAGGTGATGGTGGTGGAAGTCTGGTGAGTGGGATGTGTGACAGGTGATGGTGGTGGAAGTCTGGTGAGTGGGATGTGTGACAGGTGATGGTGGTGGAAGTCTGGTGAGTGGGATGTGTGACAGGTGATGGTGGTGGAAGTCTGGTGAGTGGGATGTGTGACAGGTAATGGTGGTGGAAGTCTGGTGAGTGGGATGTGTGACAGGTGATGGAAGTCTGGTGAGTGGGATGTGTGACAGGTGATGGAAGTCTGGTGAGTGGGATGTGTGACAGGTGATGGCGGTGGAAGTCTGGTGAGTGGGATGTGTGACAGGTGATGGTAGTGGAAGTCTGGTGAGTGGGATGTGTGACAGGTGATGGTGGTGGAAGTCTGGTGAGTGGGATGTGTGATAGGTGATGGTGGTGGAAGTCTGGTGAGTGGGATGTGCGACAGGTGATGGTGGTGGAAGTCTGGTGAGTGGGATGTGTGACAGGTGATGGTGGTGGAAGTCTGGTGAGTGGGATGTGTGACAGGTGATGGTGGTGGAAGTCTGGTGAGTGGGTGTGTGACAGGTGATGGAAGTCTGGTGAGTGGGATGTGTGACAGGTGATGGTGGTGGAAATCTGGTGAGTGGGATGTGTGACAGGTGATGGTGGTGGAAGTCTGGTGAGTGGGATGTGTGACAGGTGATGGTGGTGGAAGTCTGGTGAGTGGGATGTGTGACAGGTGATGGTGGTGGAAGTCTGGTGAGTGGGATGTGTGACAGGTGATGGTGGTGGAAGTCTGGTGAGTGGGATGTGTGACAGGTGATGGAAGTCTGGTGAGTGGGATATGTGACAGGTGATGGAAGTCTGGTGAGTGGGATGTGTGACAGGTGATGGAAGTCTGGTGAGTGGGATGTGTGACAGGTGATGGTGGTGGAAGTCTGGTGAGTGGGATGTGTGACAGGTGATGGTGGTGGAAGTCTGGTGAGTGGGATGTGTGACAGGTGATGGTAGTGGAAGTCTGGTGAGTGGGATGTGTGACAGGTGATGGAAGTCTGGTGAGTGGGATGTGTGTTAGGTGATGGTGGTGGAAGTCTGGTGAGTGGGATGTGTGACAGGTGATGGTGGTGGAAGTCTGGTGAGTGGGATGTGTGACAGGTGATGGTGGTGGAAGTCTGGTGAGTGGGATGTGTGACAGGTGATGGTGGTGGAAGTCTGGTGAGTGGGATGTGTGACAGGTGATGGTGGTGGAAGTCTGGTGAGTGGGATGTGTGACAGGTGATGGTGGTGGAAGTCTGGTGAGTGGGATGTGTGATAGGTGATGGTAGTGGAAGTCTGGTGAGTGGGATGTGTGACAGGTGATGGAAGTCTGGTGAGTGGGATGTGTGTTAGGTGATGGTGGTGGAAGTCTGGTGAGTGGGATGTGTGACAGGTGATGGTGGTGGAAGTCTGGTGAGTGGGATGTGTGACAGGTGATGGTGGTGGAAGTCTGGTGAGTGGGATGTGTGACAGGTGATGGTAGTGGAAGTCTGGTGAGTGGGATGTGTGACAGGTGATGGTGGTGGAAGTCTGGTGAGTGGGATGTGTGACAGGTGATGGTGGTGGAAGTCTGGTGAGTGGGATGAGTGACAGGTGATGGTGGTGGAAGTCTGGTGAGTGGCATGTGTGACAGGTGATGGTGGTGGAAGTCTGGTGAGTGGGATGTGTGACAGGTGATGGTGGTGGAAGTCTGGTGAGTGGGATGTGTGACAGGTGATGGTGGTGGAAGTCTGGTGAGTGGGATGTGTGACAGGTGATGGTGGTGGAAGTCTGGTGAGTGGGATGTGTGATAGGTGATGGTGGTGGAAGTCTGGTGAGTGGGATGTGTGACAGGTGATGGAAGTCTGGTGAGTGGGATGTGTGTTAGGTGATGGTGGTGGAAGTCTGGTGAGTGGGATGTGTGACAGGTGATGGTGGTGGAAGTCTGGTGAGTGGGATGTGTGACAGGTGATGGTGGTGGAAGTCTGGTGAGTGGGATGTGTGACAGGTGATGGTGGTGGAAGTCTGGTGAGTGGGATGTGTGACAGGTGATGGTGGTGGAAGTCTGGTGAGTGGGATGTGTGACAGGTGATGGTGGTGGAAGTCTGGTGAGTGGGATGTGTGACAGGTGATGGTGGTGGAAGTCTGGTGAGTGGGATGTGTGACAGGTGATGGTGGTGGAAGTCTGGTGAGTGGGATGTGTGACAGGTGATGGTGGTGGAAGTCTGGTGAGTGGGATGTGTGACAGGTGATGGTGGTGGAAGTCTGGTGAGTGGGATGTGTGACAGGTGATGGTGGTGGAAGTCTGGTGAGTGGGATGTGTGACAGGTAATGGTGGTGGAAGTCTGGTGAGTGGGTGTGTGACAGGTGATGGTGGTGGAAGTCTGGTGAGTGGGATGTGTGACAGGTGATGGAAGTCTGGTGAGTGGGATGTGTGACAGGTGATGGCGGTGGAAGTCTGGTGAGTGGGATGTGTGACAGGTGATGGTAGTGGAAGTCTGGTGAGTGGGATGTGTGACAGGTGATGGTGGTGGAAGTCTGGTGAGTGGGATGTGTGATAGGTGATGGTGGTGGAAGTCTGGTGAGTGGGATGTGCGACAGGTGATGGTGGTGGAAGTCTGTTGAGTGGGATGTGTGACAGGTGATGGTGGTGGAAGTCTGGTGAGTGGGATGTGTGACAGGTGATGGTGGTGGAAGTCTGGTGAGTGGGATGTGTGACATGTGATGGTGGTGGAAGTCTGGTGAGTGGGTGTGTGACAGGTGATGGAAGTCTGGTGAGTGGGATGTGTGACAGGTGATGGTGGTGGAAATCTGGTGAGTGGGATGTGTGACAGGTGATGGTGGTGGAAGTCTGGTGAGTGGGATGTGTGACAGGTGATGGTGGTGGAAGTCTGGTGAGTGGGATGTGTGACAGGTGATGGTGGTGGAAGTCTGGTGAGTGGGATGTGTGACAGGTGATGGTGGTGGAAGTCTGGTGAGTGGGATGTGTGATAGGTGATGGTAGTGGAAGTCTGGTGAGTGGGATGTGTGACAGGTGATGGAAGTCTGGTGAGTGGGATGTGTGTTAGGTGATGGTGGTGGAAGTCTGGTGAGTGGGATGTGTGACAGGTGATAGTGGTGGAAGTCTGGTGAGTGGGATGTGTGACAGGTGATGGTGGTGGAAGTCTGGTGAGTGGGATGTGTGACAGGTGATGGTAGTGGAAGTCTGGTGAGTGGGATGTGTGACAGGTGATGGTGGTGGAAGTCTGGTGAGTGGGATGTGTGACAGGTGATGGTGGTGGAAGTCTGGTGAGTGGGATGAGTGACAGGTGATGGTGGTGGAAGTCTGGTGAGTGGGATGTGTGACAGGTGATGGTGGTGGAAGTCTGGTGAGTGGGATGTGTGACAGGTGATGGTGGTGGAAGTCTGGTGAGTGGGATGTGTGACAGGTGATGGTGGTGGAAGTCTGGTGAGTGGGATGTGTGACAGGTGATGGTGGTGGAAGTCTGGTGAGTGGGATGTGTGATAGGTGATGGTGGTGGAAGTCTGGTGAGTGGGATGTGTGACAGGTGATGGAAGTCTGGTGAGTGGGATGTGTGTTAGGTGATGGTGGTGGAAGTCTGGTGAGTGGGATGTGTGACAGGTGATGGTGGTGGAAGTCTGGTGAGTGGGATGTGTGACAGGTGATGGTGGTGGAAGTCTGGTGAGTGGGATGTGTGACAGGTGATGGTGGTGGAAGTCTGGTGAGTGGGATGTGTGACAGGTGATGGTGGTGGAAGTCTGGTGAGTGGGATGTGTGACAGGTGATGGTGGTGGAAGTCTGGTGAGTGGGATGTGTGACAGGTGATGGTGGTGGAAGTCTGGTGAGTGGGATGTGTGACAGGTGATGGTGGTGGAAGTCTGGTGAGTGGGATGTGTGACAGGTGATGGTGGTGGAAGTCTGGTGAGTGGGATGTGTGACAGGTGATGGTGGTGGAAGTCTGGTGAGTGGGATGTTTGACAGGTAATGGTGGTGGAAGTCTGGTGAGTGGGTGTGTGACAGGTGATGGTGGTGGAAGTCTGGTGAGTGGGATGTGTGACAGGTGATGGAAGTCTGGTGAGTGGGATGTGTGACAGGTGATGGCGGTGGAAGTCTGGTGAGTGGGATGTGTGACAGGTGATGGTAGTGGAAGTCTGGTGAGTGGGATGTGTGACAGGTGATGGTGGTGGAAGTCTGGTGAGTGGGATGTGTGATAGGTGATGGTGGTGGAAGTCTGGTGAGTGGGATGTGCGACAGGTGATGGTGGTGGAAGTCTGGTGAGTGGGATGTGTGACAGGTGATGGTGGTGGAAGTCTGGTGAGTGGGATGTGTGACAGGTGATGGAAGTCTGGTGAGTGGGATGTGTGACAGGTGATGGAAGTCTGGTGAGTGGGATGTGTGACAGGTGATGGAAGTCTGGTGAGTGGGATGTGTGACAGGTGATGGTGGTGGAAGTCTGGTGAGTGGGATGTGTGACAGGTGATGGTGGTGGAAGTCTGGTGAGTGGGATGTGTGACAGGTGATGGTAGTGGAAGTCTGGTGAGTGGGATGTGTGACAGGTGATGGAAGTCTGGTGAGTGGGATGTGTGTTAGGTGATGGTGGTGGAAGTCTGGTGAGTGGGATGTGTGACAGGTGATGGTGGTGGAAGTCTGGTGAGTGGGATGTGTGACAGGTGATGGTGGTGGAAGTCTGGTGAGTGGGATGTGTGACAGGTGATGGAAGTCTGGTGAGTGGGATGTGTGTTAGGTGATGGTGGTGGAAGTCTGGTGAGTGGGATGTGTGACAGGTGATGGTGGTGGAAGTCTGGTGAGTGGGATGTGTGACAGGTGATGGTGGTGGAAGTCTGGTGAGTGGGATGTGTGACAGGTGATGGTGGTGGAAGTCTGGTGAGTGGGATGTGTGACAGGTGATGGTGGTGGAAGTCTGGTGAGTGGGATGTGTGTTAGGTGATGGTGGTGGAAGTCTGGTGAGTGGGATGTGTGACAGGTGATGGTGGTGGAAGTCTGGTGAGTGGGATGTGTGACAGGTGATGGTGGTGGAAGTCTGGTGAGTGGGATGTGTGACAGGTGATGGTGGTGGAAGTCTGGTGAGTGGGATGTGTGACAGGTGATGGTGGTGGAAGTCTGGTGAGTGGGATGAGTGACAGGTGATGGTGGTGGAAGTCTGGTGAGTGGGATGTGTGACAGGTGATGGTGGTGGAAGTCTGGTGAGTGGGATGTGTGACAGGTGATGGTGGTGGAAGTCTGGTGAGTGGGATGTGTGACAGGTGATGGTGGTGGAAGTCTGGTGAGTGGGATGTGTGACAGGTGATGGTGGTGGAAGTCTGGTGAGTGGGATGTGTGATAGGTGATGGTGGTGGAAGTCTGGTGAGTGGGATGTGTGACAGGTGATGGAAGTCTGGTGAGTGGGATGTGTGTTAGGTGATGGTGGTGGAAGTCTGGTGAGTGGGATGTGTGACAGGTGATGGTGGTGGAAGTCTGGTGAGTGGGATGTGTGACAGGTGATGGTGGTGGAAGTCTGGTGAGTGGGATGTGTGACAGGTGATGGTGGTGGAAGTCTGGTGAGTGGGATGTGTGTTAGGTGATGGTGGTGGAAGTCTGGTGAGTGGGATGTGTGACAGGTGATGGTGGTGGAAGTCTGGTGAGTGGGATGTGTGACAGGTGATGGTGGTGGAAGTCTGGTGAGTGGGATGTGTGACAGGTGATGGTGGTGGAAGTCTGGTGAGTGGGATGTGTGACAGGTGATGGTGGTGGAAGTCTGGTGAGAGGGATGTGTGACAGGTGATGGTGGTGGAAGTCTGGTGAGTGGGATGTGTGACAGGTGATGGTGGTGGAAGTCTGGTGAGTGGGATGTGTGACAGGTGATGGTGGTGGAAGTCTGGTGAGTGGGATGTGTGACAGGTGATGGTGGTGGAAGCCTGGTGAGTGGGATGTGTGACAGGTGATGGTGGTGGAAGTCTGGTGAGTGGGATGTGTGATAGGTGATGGTGGTGGAAGTCTGGTGAGTGGGATGTGTGACAGGTGATGGAAGTCTGGTGAGTGGGATGTGTGTTAGGTGATGGTGGTGGAAGTCTGGTGAGTGGGATGTGTGACAGGTGATGGTGGTGGAAGTCTGGTGAGTGGGATGTGTGACAGGTGATGGTGGTGGAAGTCTGGTGAGTGAGATGTGTGACAGGTGATGGTGGTGGAAGTCTGGTGAGTGGGATGTGTGACAGGTGATGGTGGTGGAAGTCTGGTGAGTGGGATGTGTGACAGGTGATGGTGGTGGAAGTCTGGTGAGTGGGATGTGTGACAGGTGATGGTAGTGGAAGTCTGGTGAGTGGGATGTGTGACAGGTGATGGTGGTGGAAGTCTGGTGAGTGGGATGTGTGACAGGTGATGGTGGTGGAAGTCTGGTGAGTGGGATGTGTGACAGGTGATGGTGGTGGAAGTCTGGTGAGTGGGATGTGTGACAGGTGATGGTGGTGGAAATCTGGTGAGTGGGATATGTGACAGGTGATGGTGGTGGAAGTCTGGTGAGTGGGATGTGTGATAGGTGATGGTGGTGAAAGTCTGGTGAGTGGGATGTGTGACAGGTGATGGTGGTGGAAGTCTGGTGAGTGGGATGTGTGATAGGTGATGGTGGTGAAAGTCTGGTGAGTGGGATGTGTGACAGGTGATGGTGGTGGAAGTCTGGTGAGTGGGATGTGTGACAGGTGATGGTGGTGGAAGTCTGGTGAGTGGGATGTGTGACAGGTGATGGTGGTGGAAGTCTGGTGAGTGGGATGTGTGACAGGTAATGGTGGTGGAAGTCTGGTGAGTGGGATGTGTGACAGGTGATGGTGGTGGAAGTCTGGTGAGTGGGATGTGTGACAGGTGATGGTGGTGGAAGTCTGGTGAGTGGGATGTGTGACAGGTGATGGTGGTGGAAGTCTGGTGAGTGGGATGTGTGACAGGTGATGGTGGTGGAAGTCTGGTGAGTGGGTGTGTGACAGGTGATGGTGGTGGAAGTCTGGTGAGTGGGATGTGTGACAGGTGATGGTGGTGGAAGTCTGGTGAGTGGGATGTGTGACAGGTGATGGTGGTGGAAGTCTGGTGAGTGGGATGTGTGACAGGTGATGGTGGTGGAAGTCTGGTGAGTGGGATGTGTGTTAGGTGATGGTAGTGGAAGTCTGGTGAGTGGGATGTGTGACAGGTGATGGTGGTGGAAGTCTGGTGAGTGGGTGTGTGACAGGTGATGGTGGTGGAAGTCTGGTGAGTGGGTGTGTGACAGGTGATGGTGGTGGAAGTCTGGTGAGTGGGATGTGTGACAGGTGATGGTGGTGGAAGTCTGGTGAGTGGGATGTGTGACAGGTGATGGTGGTGGAAGTCTGGTGAGTGGGATATGTGACAGGTGATGGTAGTGGAAGTCTGGTGAGTGGGATGTGTGACAGGTGATGGTGGTGGAAGTCTGGTGAGTGGGATGTGTGACAGGTAATGGTGGTGGAAGTCTGGTGAGTGGGTGTGTGACAGGTGATGGTGGTGGAAGTCTGGTGAGTGGGATGTGTGACAGGTGATGGTGGTGGAAGTCTGGTGAGTGGGATGTGTGACAGGTGATCATCACTGGGTCTCTGTGCTTATCTATGCAAAGCAGGCAGATCATCGGGAAGGGGATGTTCAAATGTTGTGATCATTGTTGATATATCAGGGTTCCAAAAATACCTAGTGGCCCCCCAGTGTAGACTCTGCTTCTTGGGGCCCCTGCCACCAACTATTACTAAAACGTGACAGGGTGTAATGGGAATAGGCAGACATATGTATATATAGAACAATATTGGGGGGGGGGGGGGTCCTGTTGTGTTTCTTCACTCCACCATGAAATGAAATGATTATGTGTATCCCAGTATTATGTCCTCTGCCGGTGATGTCATAGTGTCCTCTCTGCTCAGGTCTCGGCTTCAGCATTGCCGGCGGTGTTGGGAACCAGCACATTCCTGGAGATAATAGTATATATGTGACGAAGATTATTGAGGGCGGAGCAGCACACAAGGATTGCCGGCTTCAGATTGGAGACAAAATTCTCGCGGTAAGTTCGGCACATTCCCTCCGTTATTTCTCCATGTTAGGGAGGATCATCAAATGATGGAGCTGAGATCCATCCAGGAGGGGTCAGAAACATTCCCTGGAATACATGTAATTCAAGGTGGAGACTGGTGGGGGCTCCGTCCTGGTTCTATCCCCTCATTTTAGGTGGAGTTACCTTCTGGGTGGGGATAGAAATCTGAGCCAGCTGTGGTTCTCAGAGGCCGGATCACACCAATCATCTCCCAGCCAGGTGTGAGTTTTATACCAATGAGGTCTCAGTATGTTCATCGCTCATCTCCCTGACTTCTTATATAGCATAACGAGTGAGAGCTGCACAAATCTTCCCTCAGTGACCTCTATTGGGGATGAGCTGAACACCCCCCCCCCCCCCCCCCGGGTTCGGTTCGCACCACAACCTGCGAACAGACCGAAAGTTTGCGTGAACATTAGAACCCTATTAAATACAATGGATGCGAACGTTCGAAATCTAAAGTGCTAATTATAAAGGCTTATATGCAAGTTATTGTCATAAAAAGTGTTTGGGGACCCGGGTCCTGCCCCAGGCGAGTGTTTGGGGAACTGGGTCCTGCCCCAGGGGAGTGTTTGGGGACCCGGGTCCTGCCCCAGGGGGAGTGTTTGGGGACCCGGGTCATGCCCCAGGGGGAGTGTTTGGGGACCCGGGTCCTGCCCCAGGGGAGTGTTTGGGGACCCGGGTCCTGCCCCAGGGGAGTGTTTGAGGACCCGGGTTCTGCCCCAGGGGAGTGTATGGGGACCCGGGTCCTGCCCCAGGGGAGTGTTTGGGGACCTGGCTCCTGCCCAGGGGAGTGTTTGGGGACCTGGGTCCTGCCCCATGGGAGTGTTTGGGGACGCGGGTCTTGCCCCAGGCGAGTGTTTGGGGAACTGGGTCCTGCCCCAGGGGAGTGTTTGGGGACCCGGGTCCTGCCCCAGGGGAGTGTTTGGGGACCTGGGTCCTGCCCCAGGGGAGTGTTTGGGGACCCGGGTTCTGCCCCAGGGGAGTGTTTGGGGACCCGGGTCCTGCCCCAGGGGAGTGTTTGGGGGACCTGGGTCCTGCCACAGGGGGAGTGTTTGGGGACCCGGGTCCTGCCCCAGGGGAGTGTTTGGGGACCCGGGTCCTGCCACAGGGGGAGTGTTTGGGGACCCGGGTCCTGCCCCAGGTGAGTGTTTGGGGACCCGGGTCCTGCCACAGGGGAGTGTTTGGGGACCCGGGTCCTGCCCCAGGGGAGTGTTTGGGGACCCGGGTCCTGCCCCAGGGGAGTGTATGGGGACCCGGGTCCTGCCCCAGGGGAGTGTTTGGGGACCCGGGTCCTGCCCCAGGGGAGTGTTTGGGGACCCGGGTCCTGCCCCAGGGGAGTGTTTGGGGACCCGGGTCCTGCCCCAGGGGACATGTATCAATGCAAAAAAAAGTTTTAAAAACGGCTGTTTTTTCGGGAGCAGTGATTTTAATAATGCTTAAAGTGAAACAATAAAAGTGAAATATTCCTTTAAATCTCTTACCTGGGGGGTGTGTATAGTATGCCGGTAAAGCAGCGCTTGTTTAACCACTTAAGCCCCGGACCATTTTGTAGCTAAAGGACCAGAGGTGATTTCAGAATTTTGCACTGCACTGCTTTAATTGGAAATTGTGCGGACATGCAATGTTGTACTGTTGTGGAATTTCTAGGCTGCTGTTTACAGAGCACACAGCCTATAATTCCTGTGCTATCTAAGCACACATCAGATTTCATCTCTTTGCAATAATGCTATCTTTAAGTTTGCTAAGTTCCACTCACCGTTCATTCCATCATTCAATCAAGGAAACCACCAACACAGGTCTTATAGTCAAGTCATCCCAGAACAGACTGTCCCCTGGATAGTCAGCTCTCTTTATTTATAGTAAACATGGGCAACAAAAGAAGGCGTGGCTTCACAGAACAGCCATTCAGACATTTTGTATATTTTCAAAAGAACCAATCACAGACATGTTTAAATTCAAATATAATCCCAGCAGTGATGTGTGCAAATGGCTGTGTATAGGGGTCATGCTTTCTGTGAGACAAAGGAACAGTATAAAGCATGGCTTAGTACAGAGCCATGTGCAAACCAACGCACTGCTACCAATGACGGAAACTATATGACAATTATGCCTTAATGGACCACAATTATTTTATAGTTATGTTACTGTTCTTGTGGACACAGATCTGTGCGCTCGGAGTCATTCAACGCCCCCCGCCAGGAGGTGGCCAGTTCCCCCAACGGGGCGCAAAACAACATCTCTAAATGGAGCAAACATCGCTGTTTCCATAGGAAGATTTTCCCACCACCGATCTTCCACCAACGTCTGTATGTGCAAATACGCTCAGATGAGCGCACTACAGCAAAACTGACACTAGGGGGGGACATCTGACAACATACATTAATAAAATATTCCACAACAGTACCCAAACGAAATGTGCGTCCTTTTCTTCCCACAAATAGAACTTTCTTTTAATGGTATTTGATTGCCTCTGCGATTTAAATTTTTTGCGATATAAACGGAAAAAGACCGAATTTGTTTTAAAAAAATGATATTTTCTACTTTTTGTTATAAGAAAAATCGAATAAACTCAATTTGAGTCATACATTTAGGCCAAAATGTATTCAGCCACATGTCTTTAGTAAAAAAAATGTCAATAAGCGTATATTTATTGGTTTGCGCAAAAGTTATAGCGTCTACAAACTAGGGTACATTTTCTGGAATTTACACAGCTTTTAGTTTATGACTGCCTATCTCATTTCTTGAGGTGCTAAAATGACAGGGCAATACAACCCCCCCCCCCCCCCCAAATGACCCCATTTTAGAAAGTAGACATCCCAGGGAAATTGCTGAGAGGCATGTTGAGCCCATTGAATATTTTTTTTTGTCTCAAGTGATTGAATAATAACAAATAAAAATTACAAAAAGTTGTCACTAAATGATATATTGCTCACACATGCCATGGTTATATGTGGAATTGCACCCCAAAATACATTCTGCTGCTTCTCCTGAGTACGGGGATACCACATGTGTGGGACTTTTTAGGAGCCTAGCCGCGTACGGGACCCCGGAAACCAAGCACCCGCCTTCAGGATTTCTAAGGGCGCAAATTTTTTGATTTCACTCCTCACTACCTATCACAGTTTCGAAGGCCATAAAGGTGTCCTTTTATGAAAGTGCGGTAAAATAGCGCTATTGTATTCTCAGGCATTCTCGGATGAGATCGCTCTCCTCTGAGTGCCTGTGTATGATTCTCTGTAGATCGCTCTCCTCTGAGTGCCTGTGTATGATTCTCTGTAGATCGCTCTCCTCTGAGTGTCTGTGTATGATTCTCTGTAGATCGCTCTCCTCTGAGTGCCTGTGTATGATTCTCTGTAGATCGCTCTCCTCTGAGTGCCTGTGTATGATTCTCTGTAGATCGCTCTCCTCTGAGTGCCTGTGTATGATTCTCTGTAGATCGCTCTCCTCTGAGTGCCTGTGTATGATTCTCTGTAGATCGCTCTCCTCTGAGTGCCTGTGTATGATGCTCTGTAGATCGCTCTCCTCTGAGTGCCTGTGTATGATTCTCTGTAGATCGCTCTCCTCTGAGTGCCTGTGTATGATTCTCTGTAGATCGCTCTCCTCTGAGTGCCTGTGTATGATTCTCTGTAGATCGCTCTCCTCTGAGTGCCTGTGTATGATTCTCTGTAGATCGCTCTCCTCTGAGTGCCTGTGTATGATTCTCTGTAGATCGCTCTCCTCTGAGTGCCTGTGTATGATTCTCTGTAGATCGCTCTCCTCTGAGTGCCTGTGTATGATTCTCTGTAGATCGCTCTCCTCTGAGTGCCTGTGTATGATTCTCTGTAGATCGCTCTCCTCTGAGTGCCTGTGTATGATTCTCTGTAGATCGCTCTCCTCTGAGTGCCTGTGTAATGATTCTCTGTAGATCGCTCTCCTCTGAGTGCCTGTGTATGATTCTCTGTAGATCGCTCTCCTCTGAGTGCCTGTGTATGATTCTCTGTAGATCGCTCTCCTCTGAGTGCCTGTGTATGATTCTCTGTAGATCGCTCTCCTCTGAGTGCCTGTGTATGATTCTCTGTAGATCGCTCTCCTCTGAGTGCCTGTGTATGATTCTCTGTAGATCGCTCTCCTCTGAGTGCCTGTGTATGATTCTCTGTAGATCGCTCTCCTCTGAGTGCCTGTGTATGATTCTCTGTAGATCGCTCTCCTCTGAGTGCCTGTGTATGATTCTCTGTAGATCGCTCTCCCTCTGAGTGCCTGTGTATGATTCTCTGTAGATCGCTCTCCTCTGAGTGCCTGTGTATGATTCTCGGATGAGATCGCTCTCCTCTGAGTGCCTGTGTATGATTCTCTGTAGATCGCTCTCCTCTGAGTGCCTGTGTATGATTCTCTGTAGATCGCTCTCCTCTGAGTGCCTGTGTATGATTCTCTGTAGATCGCTCTCCTCTGAGTGCCTGTGTATGATTCTCTGTAGATCGCTCTCCTCTGAGTGCCTGTGTATGATTCTCTGTAGATCGCTCTCCTCTGAGTGCCTGTGTATGATTCTCTGTAGATCGCTCTCCTCTGAGTGCCTGTGTATGATTCTCTGTAGATCGCTCTCCTCTGAGTGCCTGTGTATGATTCTCTGTAGATCGCTCTCCTCTGAGTGCCTGTGTATGATTCTCTGTAGATCGCTCTCCTCTGAGTGCCTGTGTATGATTCTCTGTAGATCGCTCTCCTCTGAGTGCCTGTGTATGATTCTCTGTAGATCGCTCTCCTCTGAGTGCCTGTGTATGATTCTCTGTAGATCGCTCTCCTCTGAGTGCCTGTGTATGATTCTCTGTAGATCGCTCTCCTCTGAGTGCCTGTGTATGATTCTCTGTAGATCGCTCTCCTCTGAGTGCCTGTGTATGATTCTCTGATGAGATCGCTCTCCTCTGAGTGCCTGTGTATGATGCTCTGTAGATCGCTCTCCTCTGAGTGCCTGTATATGATTCTCTGTAGATCGCTCTCCTCTGAGTGCCTGTATATGATTCTCTGTAGATCGCTCTCCTCTGAGTGCCTGTGTATGATTCTCTGTAGATCGCTCTCCTCTGAGTGCCTGTGTATGATTCTCTGTAGATCGCTCTCCTCTGAGTGCCTGTGTATGATTCTCTGTAGATCGCTCTCCTCTGAGTGCCTGTGTATGATTCTCTGTAGATCGCTCTCCTCTGAGTGCCTGTGTATGATTCTCTGTAGATCGCTCTCCTCTGAGTGCCTGTGTATGATGCTCTGTAGATCGCTCTCCTCTGAGTGCCTGTGTATGATTCTCTGTAGATCGCTCTCCTCTGAGTGCCTGTGTATGATTCTCTGTAGATCGCTCTCCTCTGAGTGCCTGTGTATGATTCTCTGTAGATCGCTCTCCTCTGAGTGCCTGTGTATGATTCTCTGTAGATCGCTCTCCTCTGAGTGCCTGTGTATGATTCTCTGTAGATCGCTCTCCTCTGAGTGCCTGTGTATGATTCTCTGTAGATCGCTCTCCTCTGAGTGCCTGTGTATGAAGCTCTGTAGATCGCTCTCCTCTGAGTGCCTGTGTATGATTCTCTGTAGATCGCTCTCCTCTGAGTGCCTGTGTATGATTCTCTGTAGATCGCTCTCCTCTGAGTGCCTGTGTATGATTCTCTGTAGATCGCTCTCCTCTGAGTGCCATGTGTATGATTCTCTGTAGATCGCTCTCCTCTGAGTGCCTGTGTATGATTCTCTGTAGATCGCTCTCCTCTGAGTGCCTGTGTATGATTCTCTGTAGATCGCTCTCCTCTGAGTGTCTGTGTATGATTCTCTGTAGATCGCTCTCCTCTGAGTGCCTGTGTATGATTCTCCTGTAGATCGCTCTCCTCTGAGTGCCTGTGTATGATTCTCGGATGAGATCGCTCTCCTCTGAGTGCCTGTGTATGATTCTCTGTAGATCGCTCTCCTCTGAGTGCCTGTGTATGATTCTCTGTAGATCGCTCTCCTCTGAGTGCCTGTGTATGATTCTCTGTAGATCGCTCTCCTCTGAGTGCCTGTGTATGATTCTCTGTAGATCGCTCTCCTCTGAGTGTCTGTGTATGATTCTCTGTAGATCGCTCTCCTCTGAGTGCCTGTGTATGATTCTCTGTAGATCGCTCTCCTCTGAGTGCCTGTGTATGATTCTCTGTAGATCGCTCTCCTCTGAGTGCCTGTGTATGATTCTCTGTAGATCGCTCTCCTCTGAGTGTCTGTGTATGATTCTCTGTAGATCGCTCTCCTCTGAGTGCCTGTGTATGATTCTCTGTAGATCGCTCTCCTCTGAGTGCCTGTGTATGATTCTCTGTAGATCGCTCTCCTCTGAGTGCCTGTGTATGATTCTCTGTAGATCGCTCTCCTCTGAGTGCCTGTGTATGATTCTCTGTAGATCGCTCTCCTCTGAGTGCCTGTGTATGATTCTCTGTAGATCGCTCTCCTCTGAGTGCCTGTGTATGATTCTCTGTAGATCGCTCTCCTCTGAGTGCCTGTGTATGATGCTCTGTAGATCGCTCTCCTCTGAGTGCCTGTGTATGATTCTCTGTAGATCGCTCTCCTCTGAGTGCCTGTGTATGATTCTCTGTAGATCGCTCTCCTCTGAGTGCCCTGTGTATGATTCTCTGTAGATCGCTCTCCTCTGAGGCCTGTGTATGATTCTCTGTAGATCGCTCTCCTCTGAGTGCCTGTGTATGATTCTCTGTAGATCGCTCTCCTCTGAGTGCCTGTGTATGATTCTCGGATGAGATCGCTCTCCTCTGAGTGCCTGTGTATGATTCTCTGTAGATCGCTCTCCTCTGAGTGCCTGTGTATGATTCTCTGTAGATCGCTCTCCTCTGAGTGCCTGTGTATGAATCTCTGTAGATCGCTCTCCTCTGAGTGCCTGTGTATGATTCTCGGATGAGATCGCTCTCCTCTGAGTGCCTGTGTATGATTCTCTGTAGATTGCTCTCCTCTGAGTGCCTGTGTATGATTCTCTGTAGATCGCTCTCCTCTGAGTGCCTGTGTATGATTCTCTGTAGATCGCTCTCCTCTGAGTGCCTGTGTATGATTCTCTGTAGATAGCTCTCCTCTGAGTGCCTGTGTATGATTCTCTGTAGATCGCTCTCCTCTGAGTGCCTGTGTATGATTCTCTGTAGATCGCTCTCCTCTGAGTGCCTGTGTATGATTCTCTGTAGATCGCTCTCCTCTGAGTGCCTGTGTATGATTCTCTGTAGATCGCTCTCCTCTGAGTGCCTGTGTATGATTCTCTGTAGATCGCTCTCCTCTGAGTGCCTGTGTATGATTCTCTGTAGATCGCTCTCCTCTGAGTGCCTGTGTATGATTCTCTGTAGATCGCTCTCCTCTGAGTGCCTGTGTATGATTCTCTGTAGATCGCTCTCTGAGTGCCTGTGTATGATTCTCTGTAGATCGCTCTCCTCTGAGTGCCTGTGTATGATTCTCTGTAGATCGCTCTCCTCTGAGTGCCTGTGTATGATTCTCTGTAGATCGCTCTCCTCTGAGTGCCTGTGTATGATTCTCTGTAGATCGCTCTCCTCTGAGTGCCTGTGTATGATTCTCGTGTAGATCGCTCTCCTCTGAGTGCCTGTGTATGATTCTCTGTAGATCGCTCTCCTCTGAGTGCCTGTGTATGATTCTCTGTAGATCGCTCTCCTCTGAGTGCCTGTGTATGATTCTCTGTAGATCGCTCTCCTCTGAGTGTCTGTGTATGATTCTCTGTAGATCGCTCTCCTCTGAGTGCCTGTGTATGATTCTCTGTAGATCGCTCTCCTCTGAGTGCCTGTGTATGATTCTCTGTAGATCGCTCTCCTCTGAGTGCCTGTGTATGATTCTCTGTAGATCGCTCTCCTCTGAGTGCCTGTGTATGATTCTCTGATGAGATCGCTCTCCTCTGAGTGCCTGTGTATGATTCTCTGTAGATCGCTCTCCTCTGAGTGCCTGTGTATGATTCTCTGTAGATCGCTCTCCTCTGAGTGTCCTGTGTATGATTCTCTGTAGATCGCTCTCCTCTGAGTGCCTGTGTATGATTCTCTGTAGATCGCTCTCCTCTGAGTGCCTGTGTATGATTCTCTGTAGATCGCTCTCCTCTGAGTGCCTGTGTATGATTCTCTGTAGATCGCTCTCCTCTGAGTGCCTGTGTATGATTCTCTGTAGATCGCTCTCCTCTGAGTGCCTGTGTATGATTCTCTGTAGATCGCTCTCCTCTGAGTGCCTGTGTATGATTCTCTGTAGATCGCTCTCCTCTGAGTGCCTGTGTATGATTCTCTGTAGATCGCTCTCCTCTGAGTGCCTGTGTATGATTCTCTGTAGATCGCTCTCCTCTGAGTGCCTGTGTATGATTCTCTGTAGATCGCTCTCCTCTGAGTGCCTGTGTATGATTCTCTGTAGATCGCTCTCCTCTGAGTGCCTGTGTATGATTCTCTGTAGATCGCTCTCCTCTGAGTGCCTGTGTATGATTCTCTGTAGATCGCTCTCCTCTGAGTGCCTGTGTATGATTCTCTGTAGATCGCTCTCCTCTGAGTGCCTGTGTATGATTCTCTGTAGATCGCTCTCCTCTGAGTGCCTGTGTATGATTCTCTGTAGATCGCTCTCCTCTGAGTGCCTGTGTATGATTCTCTGTAGATCGCTCTCCTCTGAGTGCCTGTGTATGATTCTCTGTAGATCGCTCTCCTCTGAGTGCCTGTGTATGATTCTCTGTAGATCGCTCTCCTCTGAGTGCCTGTGTATGATTCTCTGTAGATCGCTCTCCTCTGAGTGCCTGTGTATGATTCTCTGTAGATCGCTCTCCTCTGAGTGCCTGTGGTATGATTCTCTGTAGATCGCTCTCCTCTGAGTGCCTGTGTATGATTCTCTGTAGATCGCTCTCCTCTGAGTGCCTGTGTATGATTCTCTGTAGATCGCTCTCCTCTGAGTGCCTGTGTATGATTCTCTGTAGATCGCTCTCCTCTGAGTGCCTGTGTATGATTCTCTGTAGATCGCTCTCCTCTGAGTGCCTGTGTATGATTCTCTGTAGATCGCTCTCCTCTGAGTGCCTGTGTATGATTCTCTGTAGATCGCTCTCCTCTGAGTGCCTGTGTATGATTCTCTGTAGATCGCTCTCCTCTGAGTGCCTGTGTATGATTCTCTGTAGATCGCTCTCCTCTGAGTGCCTGTGTATGATTCTCTGTAGATCGCTCTCCTCTGAGTGCCTGTGTATGATTCTCTGTAGATCGCTCTCCTCTGAGTGCCTGTGTATGATTCTCTGTAGATCGCTCTCCTCTGAGTGCCTGTGTATGATTCTCTGTAGATCGCTCTCCTCTGAGTGCCTGTGTATGATTCTCTGTAGATCGCTCTCCTCTGAGTGCCTGTGTATGATTCTCTGTAGATCGCTCTCCTCTGAGTGCCTGTGTATGATTCTCTGTAGATCGCTCTCCTCTGAGTGCCTGTGTATGATTCTCTGTAGATCGCTCTCCTCTGAGTGCCTGTGTATGATTCTCTGTAGATCGCTTCTCGCTCTGAGTGCCTGTGTATGATTCTCTGTAGATCGCTCTCCTCTGAGTGCCTGTGTATGATTCTCTGTAGATCGCTCTCCTCTGAGTGCCTGTGTATGATTCTCTGTAGATCGCTCTCCTCTGAGTGCCTGTGTATGATTCTCTGTAGATCGCTCTCCTCTGAGTGCCTGTGTATGATTCTCTGTAGATCGCTCTCCTCTGAGTGCCTGTGTATGATTCTCTGTAGATCGCTCTCCTCTGAGTGCCTGTGTATGATTCTCTGTAGATCGCTCTCCTCTGAGTGCCTGTGTATGATTCTCTGTAGATCGCTCTCCTCTGAGTGCCTGTGTATGATTCTCTGTAGATCGCTCTCCTCTGAGTGCCTGTGTATGATTCTCTGTAGATCGCTCTCCTCTGAGTGCCTGTGTATGATTCTCTGTAGATCGCTCTCCTCTGAGTGCCTGTGTATGATTCTCTGTAGATCGCTCTCCTCTGAGTGCCTGTGTATGATTCTCTGTAGATCGCTCTCCTCTGAGTGTCTGTGTATGATTCTCTGTAGATCGCTCTCCTCTGAGTGCCTGTGTATGATTCTCTGTAGATCGCTCTCCACTGAGTGCCTGTGTATGATTCTCTGTAGATCGCC
>JARGYO010000139.1:541422-585816 GCA_029206835.1 Rana muscosa
CTCCTGGTCCTTCCTCTCTTCTCTCCTCTCTCTCCTCTTCCTCCTCTCTGGTCCTCTCCCTCCTCCCTGGTCCTTCCTCTCTTCTCTCCTCTCCCTCCTCTCTCCTCCCTCCTCTCCTCTTCCTCCTCCCTGGTCCTTCCTCTCTTCTCTCCTCTCTCTCCTCTTCCCTCCTCTCTGGTCCTCTCCCTCCTCCCTGGTCCTTCTCTCTTCTCTCCTCTCCCTCCTCTCTCCTCCCTCCTCCCTGGTCCTTCCTCTCCTCATCTCCTCTCCTCTCCCTCCTCCCTGGTCCTTCCTCTCTTCTCTCCTCTCCCTCATCTCTCCTCCCTCCTCTCCTCTCCCTCCTCCCTGGTCCTTCTTCTTTTCTCTCCTCTCTCTCCTCTCTCCCTCCTCTCCTCTTCCTCCTCCCTGGTCCTCTTTCTCTCTCTCCATCCTCTCCTCTCCGGTCCTCTCTGATCAGATTGATGTGATGAGACGTTGGTTGTGTCTGTCAGTCACTCTCCATCTCTCGGTCTTCTATTGAAATCCCCCTTCGACCCCCCCTCCCCCTCCCCCATCTCTCGCCCCCTCTATCTTTGTGGTTCTCCTCTCCCCCTCCCTCTATGTGACGATAGAATGAGACCACCCCGATGTAATCCTGGAAGGCAGGTCCCCGTGTGACAATGATGATTTGGCTGCGCCGGGTGCAGGAGGAGTGACAGGAGACACATCTTCCTGGCCGCCTACGTATCGCCCGTCCGTCCGCCCGTCCATCCGTCTGCGGATTCCCTGCCTGTCTCTTTGTCAGGTGTCTCTTCTCCTCCCACCCCTTTCTCTCCGTCTGTCTGTCACTCCATCCTCCTCCCCTTTTCTCTGCCGAGCGATCGGGTGAGAGAGATGTTCGTCTCTGTCTGGTACGCCAAAAAAATGGGGAGACGTTTTATCAGCAACGTCAGAAAGGCCAAGAAACAGCGGCAGCCGGTGAGTGTGCGGTGAGTGGAGGTGAGTGGGCGAGGGGTATGTGGGTGAGGGGTGTGCGGGTGGGGGGTATGTGGGTGAGGGGTGTGCGGGTGGGGGGTATGTGGGTGAGGGGTGAAGGGGTGAGGGGGTTGTGGGTGAGGGGTGTGCGGGTGAGGGGGTGGGGTAAGTGCGAGTGAAGGGGTATGTGGGCGAGGGGTATGAGGGGGTGGGGTAAGTGGGGGTGAATGCGGTGTGGGGGTGTCGGGATGCTGCTGTGTCATTCTGTGTGAATGGGGATGTCGCTCTCTGCAGTGTCGTCATCTTACTATATGTGTGGCGGGGAGATTTATCATGACGTCACGCTCTGCAATACACGGGGGAGCGCTGCGCTGCGCAACAGCCGGGCATCTCACCATTACCTGTGACGTCTACTCAACCGACAACCAGGTGCAGCCATCATTTCTCTGGATGGATAGATAGATAGATGGATAGATGGATGGATGGATGGATGGATGGTAAAATGGATGGATGATAGATGGATGATGGATGGATAGATGGATAGATGGATGGATGATAGATGGATGGATGGATAGATGGATGGATAGATGGATAGATAGATGGATGGATAGATGGATGGATAGATGGATGGATGGATGATAGATGGATGGATGGATGGATGGGTGATGGATGGATGATAGATGGATGGATGGATGATAGATGGATGGATGGATGATAGATAGATGGATGGATGGATAGATGGATAGATAGATGGATGGATAGATGGATGGATGGATAGATGGATGGGTGAATAGATGGATAGATAAATGGATAGATAGATGGATGGATAGATGGATGGGTGAATAGATGGATAGATAAATGGATGGATAGATAGATAGATAGATGGATGGGTGAATAGATGGATAGATAAATGGATGGATAGATGGATGGGTGAATAGATGGATAGATAAATGGATGGATAGATGGATGGATAGATGGATGGGTAAATAGATGTATAGATGGATGGATAGATGGATTGGATAGATGGATGGGTGAATAGATGGATAGATAAATGGATGGATAGATGGATGGATAGATGGATGGGTAAATAGATGGATAGATGGATGGATAGATGGATGGATAGATGGATGGGTGAATAGATGGATAGATAAATGGATGGATAGATAGATGGATAGATAGATGGATGGGTGAATAGATGGATAGATAAATGGATGGATAGATGGATGGATAGATGGATGGGTAAATAGATGGATAGATGGATGGATAGATGGATGGATAGATGGATGGGTGAATAGATGGATAGATAAATGGATGAATAGATGGATGGATAGATGGATCGGTGAATAGATGGATAGATAAATGGATGGATAGATGGATGGATAGATGGATGGGTGAATAGATGGATAGATAAATGGATGGATAGATAGATGGATAGATAAATGGATGGATAGATGATGGATGGATAGATGGATGGGTAAATAGATGGATAGATGGATGGACAGATGGATGGGTGAATAGATGGATAGATAAATGGATGAATAGATGGATGGATAGATGGATGGGTGAATAGATGGATAGATAAATGGATGGATAGATGGATAGATAGATGGATGGGTTGAATAGATGGATAGATAAATGGATGGATAGATGGATGGATAGATGGATGGGTGAATAGATGGATAGATAAATGGATGGATAGATGGATGGGTAAATAGATGGATAGATGGATGGATAGATGGATGGATAGATGGATGGGTGAATAGATGGATAGATAAATGGATGGATAGATAGATGGATAGATAGATGGATGGGTGAATAGATGGATAGATAAATGGATGGATAGATGGATGGGTAAATAGATGGATGGATAGATGGATGGATAGATAAATGGATGAATAGATGGATGGATAGATGGATGGGTGAATAGATGGATAGATAAATGGATGGATAGATGGATGGATAGATGGATGGGTGAATAGATGGATAGATAAATGGATAGATAGATGGATGGATAGATGGATGGGTGAATAGATGGATAGATAAAGGATGGATAGATGGATAGATAGATGGATGGGTGAATAGATGGATAGATAAATGGATGGATAGATGGATGAATAGATGGATGGGTGAATAGATGGATAGATAAATGGATGGATAGATGGATGGGTGAATAGATGGATAGATAAATGGATGGATAGATGGATGGATAGATGGATGGGTGAATAGATGGATAGATGGATGGATAGATGGATGGATAGATGGATGGGTGAATAGATGGATAGATAAATGGATGGATAGATGGATGGATAGATGGATGGGTAAATAGATGGATGGATAGATGGATGGATAGATGGATGGATAGATGGATGGGTGAATAGATGGATAGATAAATGGATGGATAGATGGATAGATAGATGGATGGGTGAATAGATGGATAGATAAATGGATGGATAGATGGATGGATAGATGGATGGGTGAATAGATGGATAGATAAATGGATAGATAGATGATGGGTGAATAGATGGATAGATAAATGGATGGATAGATGGATGGATAGATGGATGGGTAAATAGATTGATAGATGGATGGATAGATGGATGGATAGATGGATGGGTGAATAGATGGATAGATAAATGGATGGATAGATAATGGATGGATAGATGGATGGGTGAATAGATGGATAGATAAATGGATGGATAGATGGATGGATAGATGGATGGATAGATGGATGGGTGAATAGATGGATAGATGGATGGATAGATGGATGGATAGATGGATGGGTGAATAGATGGATAGATAAATGGATGGATAGATGGATGGATAGATGGATGGGTGAATAGATGGATAGATAAATGGATAGATAGATGGATGGATAGATGGATGGGTGAATAGATGGATAGATAAATGGATGGATAGATAGATAGATAGATGGATGGGTGAATAGATGGATAGATAAATGGATGGATAGATGGATGGGTGAATAGATGGATAGATAAATGGATGGATAGATGGATGGATAGATGGATGGGTAAATAGATGGATAGATGGATGGATAGATGGATGGATAGATGGATGGGTGAATAGATGATAGATAAATGGATGGATAGATAGATGGATAGATAGATGGATGGGTGAATAGATGGATAGATAAATGGATGGATAGATGGATGGATAGATGGATGGGTAAATAGATGGATAGATGGATGGATAGATGGATGGATAGATGGATGGGTGAATAGATGGATAGATAAATGGATGAATAGATGGATGGATAGATGGATCGGTGAATAGATGGATAGATAAATGGATGGATAGATGGATGGATAGATGGATGGGTGAATAGATGGATAGATAAATGGATGGATAGATAGATGGATAGATAAATGGATGGATAGATGGATGGATGGATAGATGGATGGGTAAATAGATGGATAGATGGATGGGTGAATAGATGGATAGATAAATGGATGAATAGATGGATGGATAGATGGATGGGTGAATAGATGGATAGATAAATGGATGGATAGATGGATAGATAGATGGATGGGTGAATAGATGGATAGATAAATGGATGGATAGATGGATGGATAGATGGATGGGTGAATAGATGGATAGATAAATGGATGGATAGATGGATGGGTAAATAGATGGATAGATGGATGGATGGATAGATGGATGGGTGAATAGATGGATAGATAAATGGATGGATAGATAGATGGATAGATAGATGGATGGGTGAATAGATGGATAGATAAATGGATGGATAGATGGATGGGTAAATAGATGGATAGATGGATGGATAGATGGATGGATAGATAAATGGATGAATAGATGGATGGATAGATGGATGGGTGAATAGATGGATAGATAAATGGATGGATAGATGGATGGATAGATGGATGGGTGAATAGATGGATAGATAAAGGGATTTTTATAACAGCTTACCTGTAAAATCCTTTTCTTGGAGTACATCACGGGACACAGAGCGACTTAGTCATTACTAATGGGTTATATAGATTACCTTCAGGTGCTGGCACTGGCCACTTCCAAACCGGAAGTACCCTCCCCTATATAAGCCCCTCCCATCCGGGAGCACCTCAGTTTTGTAGCCAAGCAATAAGTGTCCCAAAAAGAGGGGTGGGAGCTCTGTGTCCCGTGATGTACTCCAAGAAAAGGATTTTACAGGTAAGCTGTTATAAAAATCCCTTTTTCTTTTTCGTACATCACGGGACACAGAGCGACTTAGTCATTACTAATGGGACGTCCCAAAGCAATGCCAAATGAGGGGAGGGATACATAAGCTGGGCGCCATCAGGCATGAGGATCTTTTGCGGCCTGCAACACACTGCGCCCAAAGGCGACATCCTCCTGACGTCTAACGTCTACCTGGTAGAATCTAGTAAACGTGTGTACTGAAGACCATGTTGCGGCCTTACATACTTGAGCCAGGGAGGCCTGGTGATGCACTGCCCATGAAGTTCCAACTGCTCTCGTGGAGTGCGCCCTAACTTTGAACGGAGGCGGTCTCTTTCTCAAGCCATAGGCTTGTATTATGACCTGTGGGATCCACTTGGCTAAAGTAGATTTTGATGCTGCCTGACCCTTTTTAGGGCCTTCCGGCAGAATAAACAAAGTATCCGTTCTGCGAATCTGAGCAGTGGCTTTTAGATAAGCTTTAACTGCTCTTACTACATCCAAAGAATGTAATAACTTTTCCTCTACCGAGCTAGGTTTGGGGAAAAAAGAAGGAAGAACCACATCTTGGTTCAAATGAAACCTCGATACCACCTTAGGAAGAAAGGCTGGATGAGGACGTAACACTACTCTGTCCTTATGGACAACCAGATATGGCTCCTTACCGGACAAGGCGGCTAATTCCGATACTCTTTTAGCCGAACAAACGGCTACTAAGAAAATCAATTTCCTGGTGAGAAGAACCAAGGAAATGTGTTGCAATGGTTCAAACGGTTGTTTCTGTAGAACTGACAGAACCAGGTTTAAGTCCCAAGGACATATGGGAATACTAACCGGAGGGCTAATACGCATCACTCCTTGTATGAAAGCTTTGACTAGTGAATGCGAAGCCAAGGGCCTTTGAAAAAATATTGACAAGGCCGAAATCTGACCCTTGATAGTACTCAAGGCCAGCTTCCTATCTACAGCCCACTGTAGGAAGTCCAAAATCCTCCCTATCACGTACTTACGTGGATGCCATTTCTTGGCCTCACACCACGTAATGTACGCTTTCCAGATCCTATAATAGATCTGCCTGGATACCGGCTTCCTGGCATTGATCATGGTAGATACCACAGAATTAGAGAGCCCTCTCTTTTTCAGAATGTGGGCTTCAATAGCCAGGCCGTCAAACCTAGGGCTGGTAAGGAAGGGTGGTATATCGGTCCCTGCAACAGCAGGTCCGGACGATGTGGGAGGGTCCAAGGACTCCTCACTGACATTTTTACAATCTCCGCGTACCATGCCCTTCGGGGCCACGCTGGAGCCACCAGAATCACTGGTTTCTTTTCTACCCTGATTCTGCGGAGTAATCGCGGTATCAATTGTGGCGGTGGGAATGCATATATCAGCTTGAACTGATCCCAAGGGAACACTAGGGCATCCGAGCCGCAAGCTAGAGGATCCCTTGTGCGAGACACAAATCTGTCCACCTTTGCGTTGAATCTGGATGCTAGCAGATCTACATCCGGTGTTCCCCACCGCTGGCATATTGCCAGGAAAACCTCAGGGTGAAGAGACCATTCCCCCGGGCATAATTGTTGGCGACTTAAAAAGTCCGCTCTCCAATTTTCCACTCCTGGAATGAATACCGCAGATATGGCTGGGACATATTTTTCTGCCCACTCCAGGATGCAATTTGCTTCCCTCTGGGCTGCACGACTCCTGGTGCCACCCTGGTGATTGATATATGCCATGGCTGTGGCATTGTCTGATTGAATTCTGACAGGGGACCCTTGGAGTTTGGATGTCCATGCTACTAGGGCATACCGGGCTGCTCGTATCTCTAAGAGATTGATGGGCAGGGCCTTTTCTGCTTCTGACCACTTGCCCTGGAGAGACCATTGCTCCAGTACTGCCCCCCAGCCTATGAGGCTGGCATCTGTAGTGACTACCTTCCAAGAAACCGGACTGAAGGGTTTCCCTTTTCCAGATTCTGGGGCACCAACCACCAATGGAGGCTCTTGCGAACGGAAGGGGACATTGGTAAGTCTAAAGCCTGAACTTTTTTGTTCCAGGCTGACAGTATGGCCCTTTGCAAATTCCTTGAATGGAATTGACCGTAGGGTACCGCTTCGAATGAAGCCACCATTTTTCCCAGCAGCCTCATGCAGAGGCGTATGGATGGTTTTCTTTTTGTACCCACTCAGTGGGTCAAATCTTTTAAAGACGACACCTTCTCTGGAGGTAAGAAAATCTTTCTCTGATTTGAATCCAGCCTTAGCCCTAAGTATTCCAGACTTTTGACTGGTCTTAGAGCTGACTTGTCCCGGTTGATAATCCAACCGTGATATTCCAGATACTTGATTGTCTTGTGAATAGCTACTTCCAGCTTTTCCACTGAGTGGTCTATTAGTAGCAGGTCGTCTAGATATGCCATTATGGTTACACCTTGTGTTCTTAGATTGGCCAATAATGGGGCCAGAATTTTTGTGAACACTCGTGGTGCTGTGGCCAGACCGAAAGGTAAGGCTCTGAACTGAAAATGGCGCCCTTCTACTGCAAAGCGTAGAAATTTCTGATGGGCCGGAAAGATGGGAATATGCAAATAAGCATCCCTTATGTCGATCGAGGCTAACCATTCCTGCCCTTGTAGGGCGGTGGCCACCGATCGGATCAACTCCATCCGAAAAGTCCTGATATTTAGGAACTTGTTTAGCCCTTTTAGATTTAATATGGGCCTCACGTCCCCATTTGGTTTGGGGACTGTGAAAAGGTTTGAGTAAAACCCAAATCCGCTTTCTTCCAGGGGAACCTTCATGATTACACCTTGGAGCAATAGTTGTTCTAGTGCCAGAAGGAGGGATCCTCTCTTCTGGGGATCTCTTGGCACGTTTGACCTCATAAATTGGGCAGGAGGAGTGCCTTTTAACTCCAGCTTGTATCCCAGACTTACTGCGGAGAGCACCCATCTGTCTGATGGTGTCCCGCCAGGTCTCTGTGAACAACTGAAGTCTTCCCCCCACCCGATTGAGTGGGGGCAGCCCTTCATGACTTGGGGGGAGGTTTTGTACCTCTCTTGATCCAGGGCTTCTTGTTACCCTGTGATTGTCCCTGATTTCTGCCCCCTGAATTTGACCGCGGAGGCCGTCGGAACTGCTTCACAGCCGATGTGCCCGGGACTGGAGAAGTAGGCCTCTTAAAAGAAGGACTTCTACTCTTGTTCTTAACCGGTAAGAGTGAACTTTTACCGGCAGAAATTTTCTGGATATATTTGTCCAGATTTTCTCCAAATAAGCGTTCTCCATGAAATGGGAAGCTAACCAGCAGTTTCTTACAGGGAGCTTCAGCAGACCAGTTTTTGAGCCACAGAAGCCTACGCATATGTACTACAGACAGCGTAAAGCGGGAGGCCTGTTGGATTGTATCCTTTATGGCGTCCACCGCAACACAAGGCTCTAGGCAGGTCAGCTAGGGCAAGAGCCTGCTGATCTGGTAAGTCCCTTAAGACTTGTTTCAACTGATCTTTCACTGCTTGGCAGACTCCAATCGCTGCTACCGCAGGTTGTGTCACCATGCTTGCTGTAGAGAAAGCAGATTTTAGTAAAGACTCCAATTTTTTATCTATTGGGTCTTTGAACATTGGAACATTATCTACTGGACATGTCAGTGATTTGTTCACAGAAGAGATGGCTGCGTCCACTGTAGGGACCCTCCATTTTTTTATGAACTTATCCTCCATGGGATAGATCACCGGAAATCTCTTGGGGGGAGCAAATATTTTATCAGGGTGCTCCCAATCCTGGTAAATAAGCCCTTCTAATAAAGGGTGGATTGGGAAGGAACAGACAGCCTGGGGAGCTTTTAGCGACCCCAGCGAGGAAACCGTAGTGGATGGTGGTTCCGCCAGTGGCATTTTAAATGCTGATCGGACCATATTAGTCAGAGACTGAACCCATAATCTTTCAGCCTGAGATGCTGAGAAAGGTTCTTCCACTGTTGATTCCTCCATAACTGAATCAACCTCATCCTGATCCCCTTCAGGTAGGTCGATCCCTGTGTGGGGCTGTTCCTCCACTAACAGGCACTCTGAAGGAGGAGACGGAGATCGGACGCGCTTTCCCTGTGACAGGGAAGCAGCGATCAATGCTGTTAATCTCTCTTCCAATCCTCCCAGAGTTGAGGATAAAACCTCCTCTGTTATATATACAGGAGCAGGTGGACTGGGGACAGCCGCAGCACCAGGTACTCCTGCGGGGTTCCTACGGCTACTGACCTCTGAAATTTCAGGGGAGATTGGCGCAGTACAAGCATGCCCAATATCCTCAGAGCCCGATGGAGACCCCTTTGGCTTCCTGGAAGATCTATTTCCGGAGCGTCTGGACGACATATCCTTTAAGCACAAAGCTGAGGTATTCCCGTCGTCATACACCAATTTTGCTGGTAATAGTCTAACAAAGTTGCTGCTATATACCAGCTGGTGTCCACTAAAGTGCCTTTCTATGGGGATGCCTGCATCAACCGCCTCTGTGTGCCACTGTTTGTTGCTAGCTCTGTTTGCATCCAGCTGACACTTGTACTGTGTCTTTATACAAGCTGGGACGCCTGCACATGCGCAGAAGCGCCGTGGCGCGCATCGAGCGTCATCCACCCGCCCCGCCCCTTTTTTTTCATAGGAGGCGCGTGCACGCGCCCGCGCGCGCGCCCGTGCACCATTGGCGCCCTTTTCGAAACCAAACAGGGACTAGGAGCCAGGGCCCTTTTTGCCGGAGGGCCTGTGCGGTGGATGAGCGCAGCAACAGGGCAGAGGAAGTGGATTCCCACAGAGAAACTTACCAACTGCCTGGATCTTTTGACTTGAGAAAACCAAAGATCCACATGACAAGAAAAATGGACCACAGCGGCCTCTAGTGGTTTAACACAGGTACCGCGGTCCTCCTTTTTTTTTTTTTTTTCTCTTGACTACTATTAAAATTTTACATTTTCAGTAGTTACAGGCATACACAGATATTAGCGGGAATACCGTTAGGTAACAGACAGAAAGACAAATTAGGCTTGGGGGTCCCCCAATAGAACCAAGTTCCTGGGGGCCCCCACTTACCTGATCCCCGCCGCAGGACTCTGTTTGGTCCACAGAAGCCCAAACTTCACCTATCACGGCAGGCATTGTAATTAAACCTTCAGGGACCGGGTTCCCAAGGATTCCACTCCCCTGGACCTGTATAGCACCCTGCACAGACAACATCTTGGTCGTGGGTATGACCAGAGCTCTGGATCCCAGGGTCCAGCCCTCCTAAGAGAGGCATTACAGGCAAAACCTTGCTCTTCCGCTGCAAGGCCCGGGTACCGACCGTTTAGCTATGAAGCTTTTTTGGTGGGATCCGGAACAGCTTACTAAGGCCCAAAAGAACCTGTACGCAAGCTCAGTGAAAACACATGTTACTCTTTGGCCAACACCTTAGACACTGGCAAAAAACTGAGGTGCTCCCGGATGGGAGGGGCTTATATAGGGGAGGGTACTTCCGGTTTGGAAGTGGCCAGTAACAGCACCTGAAGGTAATCTATATAACCCATTAGTAATGACTAAGTCGCTCTGTGTCCCGTGATGTACGAAAAAGAAAAATGGATAGATAGATGGATGGATAGATGGATGGGTGAATAGATGGATAGATAAATGGATGGATAGATGGATAGATAGATGGATGGGTGAATAGATGGATAGATAAATGGATGGATAGATGGATGAATAGATGGATGGGTGAATAGATGGATAGATAAATGGATGGATAGATGGATGGGTGAATAGATGAATAGATAAATGGATGGATGGATGGGTGAATAGATGGATAGATAAATGGATGGATAGATGGATGGGTGAATAGATGGATAGATAAATGGATGGATAGATGGATAGATAGATGGATGGGTGAATAGATGGATAGATAAATGGATGGATAGATGGATGAATAGATGGATGGGTGAATAGATGGATAGATAAATGGATGGATAGATGGATGGGTGAATAGATGGATAGATAAATGGATGGATAGATGGATGGATAGATGGATGGGTGAATAGATGGATAGATGGATGGATAGATGGATGGATAGATGGATGGGTGAATAGATGGATAGATAAATGGATGGATAGATGGATGGATAGATGGATGGGTAAATAGATGGATAGATGGATGGATAGATGGATGGATAGATGGATGGATAGATGGATGGATAGATGGATGGGTGAATAGATGGATAGATAAATGGATGGATAGATGGATAGATAGATGGATGGGTGAATAGATGGATAGATAAATGGATGGATAGATGGATGGATAGATGGATGGGTGAATAGATGGATAGATAAATGGATAGATAGATGGATGGGTGAATAGATGGATAGATAAATGGATGGATAGATGGATGGATAGATGGATGGGTAAATAGATTGATAGATGGATGGATAGATGGATGGATAGATGGATGGGTGAATAGATGGATAGATAAATGGATGGATAGATAGATGGATAGATGGATGGGTAAATAGATTGATAGATGGATGGATAGATGGATGGATAGATGGATGGGTGAATAGATGGATAGATAAATGGATGGATAGATAGATGGATGGATAGATGGATGGGTGAATAGATGGATAGATAAATGGATGGATAGATGGATGGATAGATGTTAGGATAGATGGATGGGTGAATAGATGGATAGATAAATGGATGGATAGATGGATGGATAGATGGATGGGTGAATAGATGGATAGATAAATGGATAGATAGATGGATGGATAGATGGATGGATGGGTGAATAAATGGATAGATAAATGGATGGATAGATAGATAGATAGATGGATAGATAAATGGATGGATAGATGGATGGATAGATGGATGGGTGAATAGATGGATAGATAAATGGATGGATAGATGGATGGATAGATGGATTGGTGAATAGATGGATAGATAGATGGATGGATAGATGGATGGGTGAATAGATGGATAGATAAATGGATAGATAGATGGATGGATAGATGGATGGGTGAATAGATGGATAGATGGATAGATAGATGGATGGATAGATGGATGAGTGAATGGTTGGATGATAATATGTTTCCTATCATATGATGATTTTCACATGGAAGGTAACGTTGGTGGGAGGATGGGATGCCCCCAGTCCTACTCTAGGTAGGATTGTACATTGTGCCGGGAGGGGGGGTGCGGTAGGATTGTACATTGTGCCGGGGGGGGGCGGTAGGATTGTACATTGTGCCGGGGGGGGGGTGTGTGGTAGGATTGTACATTGTGCCGGGAGGGGGGGTGCGGTAGGATTGTACATTGTGCCGGGGGGGGTGCGGTAGGATTGTACATTGTGCCGGGGGGGGGCGGTAGGATTGTACATTGTGCCGGGGGGGGGGTGTGTGGTAGGATTGTACATTGTGCCGGGAGGGGGGGGTGCGGTAGGATTGTACATTGTGCCGGGAGGGGGGGTGCGGTAGGATTGTACATTGTGCCGGGAGGGGGGGTGCGGTAGGATTCTACATTGTGCCGGGGGGGTGTGGTAGGATTGTACATTGTGCCGGGGGGGGTGTGGTAGGATTGTACATTGTGCCAGGGTTGTGTCCATGTTCTCCTGTGTGTCTCAATGTTCTCCTGTGTCTCCGTGTTCTTCTGGGTCTCCATGTTCTCCTGTGTCTCCATGTTCTCCTGCGTCTCCATGTTCTCCTGTGTCTCCATGTTCTCCTGTGTCTCCATGTTCTCCTGTGTCTCAATGTTCTCCTGTGTCTCCGTGTTCTTCTGTGTCTCCATGTTCTCCTGTGTCTCCATGTTCTCCTGTGTCTCCATGTTCTCCTGTGTCTCCATGTTCTCCTGTGTCTCCATGCTCTCCTATGTGTCCATGTTCTCCTGTGTCTCCATGTTCTCCTGTGTCTCCATGTTCTCCTGTGTCTCCATGTTCTCCTATGTGTCTCCATGTTCTCCTGTGTCTCCATGTTCTCTTATGTCTCTCCATGTTCTCATATGTGTCTCAATGTTCTCTTGTGTCTCCATGTTCTCCTGAGTCTCCATGTTCTCCTGTGTGTCTCCATGTTCTCCTATGTGTCTCAATGTTCTCCTGTGTCTCCATGTTCTCTGATGTGTCTCCATGTTCTCCTATGTGACTCCATGTTCTCCTGTGTCTCCATTTTCTCCTGTGTCTCCATGTTCTCCTATGTGTCTCCATGTTCTTCTGTGCCTCCATGTTCTCCTGTGTCTCCATGTTCTCCTGTGTGTCTCCATGTTCTCCTGTGTCTCCATGTTCTCCTGTGTCTCCATGTTCTCCCATGTGTCTCCATGTTCTCCTGTATCTCTGTGTTCTCCTGTGTGTAAATGTTCTCTTATGTGTCTCCATGTTCTCCTGTGTCTCCATGTTCTCCTGTGTCTCCATGTTCTCCTATGTGTCTCAATATTCTCCTGTGTCTCCATGTTCTCTTATGTGTCTCCATGTTCTCCTGTGTCTCCATGTTCTCCTATGTGTCTCCATGTTCTCCTGTGTCTCCATGTTCTCCTGTGTCTCCATGTTCTCCTATGTGTCTCAATGTTCTCCTGTGTCTCCATGTTCTCCTGTGTCTCCATGTTCTCCTGTGTGTCTCCATGTTCTCCTGTGTCTCCATGTTCTCCTGTGTCTCCATGTTCTTCTGTGTGTCCATGTTCTCCTGTGTCTCCATGTTCTCCTATGTGTCTCCATGTTCTCCTGTGTCTCCATGTTCTCCTATGTCTCCATGTTCTCCTGTGTCTCCGTGTTCTCCTGTGTCTCCATGTTCTCCTATGTGTCCATGTTCTCCTATGTGTCCATGTATTCCTATGTGTCTCCATGTTCTCCTGTGTGTCTCCATGTTCTCCTGTGTCTCCATGTTCTCCCATGTGTCTCCATGTTCTCCTGTATCTCTGTGTTCTCCTGTGTGTCCATGTTCTCCTGTGTCTCCATGTTCTCCTATGTCTCCATGTTCTCCTGTGTCTCCGTGTTCTCCTATGTGTCCATGTTCTCCTGTGTGTCCATGTTCTCCTATGTGTCCATGTTCTCCTGTGTGTCTCCATGTTCTCCTGTGTCTCCATGTTCTCCTATGTGTCTCCATGTTCTCCTGTGTCTCTGTGTTCTCCAGTGTCTCCATGTTCTCCTATGTGTCTCCATGTTCTCCTGTGTGTCCATGTTCTCCTGTGTCTCCATGTTCTCCAATGTGTCCATGTTCTCCTGTGTCTCCATGTTCTCCTGTGCGTCCATGTTGTCCTGTGTCTCCATGTTCTCTTATGTGTCCATGTTCTCCTGTGTCTCCATGTTTTCCTATGTGTCCATGTTCTCCTATGTGTCCATGTTTTCCTATGTCTCCATTTTCTCCTGTGTCCCCATGTTCTCCTGTGTCTCTATGTTCTCCTGTGTCTCCATGTTCTCCTATGTCTCCATGTTCTCCTGTGTCTCTATTTTCTCCTGTGTCTCCATGTTCTCCTGTGTCTCCATGTTCTACTGTGTCTCCATGTTCTCCTGTGTCTACATGTTCTCCTATGTGTCTCAATGTACTCCTGTGCGTCCATGTTCTCCTATGTCTCCATGTACTCCTGTGTCTCCATGTTCTCCTATGTGTCTCAATGTACTCCTGTACGTCCATGTTGTCCTGTGTCTCCATGTTCTCTTGTGCATCCATGTTCTCCTGTGTCTCCATGTTCTCCTGTGTCTCCATGTTCTCCTATGTGTCCATGTTCTCCTATGTGTCCATGTTCTCCTGTGTCTCCATGTTCTCCTATGTGTCTCCATGTTCTCCTGTGTCTCCATGTTCTCCTATGTGTCTCCCTGTTCTCCTGTGCGTCTATGTTGTCCTGTGTCTCCATGTTCTCCTATGTCTCCATGTTCTCCTGTGTCTCCATGTTCTCCTGTGTCTCCATGTTCTCCTATGTGTCTCCATGTTCTCCTGTGTCTCCATGTTCTCCTATGTGTCCATGTTCTCCTGTGTCTCCATGTTCTCCTATATGTCTCCATGTTCTCCTGTGCGTCCATGTTCTCCTGTGTCTCCATGTTCTCCTGTGTCTCCATGTTGTCATGTGTCTCCATGTTCTCCTATGTGTCCATGTTCTCCAATGTGTCCATGTTCTCCTGTGTCTCCATGTTCTCCTGTGTCTCCATGTTCTCCTGTGTGTCTATGTTGTCCTGTGTCTCCATGTTCTCCTGTGTGTCCATGTTCTCCTGTGTCTCCATGTTTTCCTATGTGTCTCCATGTTCTCCTGTGCGTCCATGTTGTCATGTGTCTCCATGTTCTCCTATGTGTCCATGTTCTCCTGTGTCTCCATGTTCTCCTGTGTCTCCATGTTCTCCTGTGTCTCCATGTTTTCCTGTGTCTCCATGTTCTCCTATGTGTCCATGCTTTCCTATGTCTCCATTTTCTCCTGTGTCCCCATGTTCTCCTGTGTCTCCGTGTTCTCCTATGTGTCTCCATGTTATCCTGTGTCTCTATGTTCTCCTGTGTCTCTATGTTCTCCTATGTCTCCATGTTCTCCTGTGTCAACATGTTCTCCTATGTGTCCATGTTCTCCTGTGTCTCCATGTTCTCCTGTGCCTCCATGTTCTCCTATGTCTCCATGTTCTCCTATGTCTCCATGTTCTCCTATGTGTCTCCATGTACTCCTGTGCGTCCATGTTCTCCTGTGTCTCCATGTTCTCCTGTGCATCCATGTTCTCCTGTGCATCCATGTTCTCCTGTGTCTCCATGTTCTCCTGTGTCTCCATGTTCTCCTATGTGTCTCCATGTTCTCCTGTGTCTCTATGTTCTCCTATGTGTCCATGTTCTCCCATGTGTCGATGTTCTCCTGTGTCTCCATGTTCTCCTATGTGTCTCCCTGTTCTCCTGTGCGTCCATGTTGTCCTGTGTCTCCATGTTCCCCTATGTGTCTCCATGTTCTCCTATGTGTCCATGTTCTCCTGTGTCTCCATGTTCTCCTGTGTCTCCATGTTGTCCTGTGTCTCCATTTTGTCCTGTGTCTCCATGTTCTCCTGTGTGTCCATGTTCTCCTATGTGTCTCCATGTTCTCCTGTGTCTCCATGTTCTCCTATGTGTCCATGTTCTCCTATGTGTCCATGTTCTCCTATGTGTCCATGTTCTCCTGTGTCTCCATGTTCTCCTGTGTCTCCATGTTCTCCTATGTGTCCATGTTTTCCTATGTGTCTCCATGTTCTCCTGTGTCTCCATGTTCTCCTATGTGTCAATGTTCTCCAATTAGTCCATATTCTCCTGTGTCTCCATGTTCTCCTGTGTGTCCATGTTCTCCTGTGTCTCCATGTTCTCTTGTGTCTCAATGTTCTCCTATGTGTCCATGTTCTCCTATGTGTCCATGTTCTCCTGTGTCTCCATGTTCTCCTATGTGTCTCCATGTTCTCCTGTGTCTCCATGTTCTCCTGTGTCTCCACATTCTCCTATGTGTCTCCATGTTCTCCTGTGTCTCCATGTTCTCCTGTGTCTCCATTTTGTCCTGTGTCTCCATGTTCTCCTGTGTGTCCATGTTCTCCTATGTGTCTCCATGTTCTCCTGTGTCTCCATGTTCTCCTATGTGTCCATGTTCTCCTATGTGTCCATGTTCTCCTGTGTCTCCATGTTCTCCATGTTCTCCTATGTGTCCATGTTTTCCTATGTGTCTCCATGTTCTCCTGTGTCTCCATGTTCTCCTATGTGTCCATGTTCTCCAATTAGTCCATGTTCTCCTGTGTCTCCATGTTCTCCTGTGTGTCCATGTTCTCCTATGTGTCTCCATGTTCTCCTGTGTGTCCATGTTCTCCTGTGTCTCCATGTTCTCCTGTGTCTCCATGTTCTCCTATGTGTCCATGTTCTCCTATGTGTCCATGTTCTCCTGTGTCTCCATGTTCTCCTATGTGTCTCCATGTTCTCCTGTGTCTCCATGTTCTCCTGTGTCTCCATGTTCTCCAATTAGTCCATGTTCTCCTGTGTCTCCATGTTCTCCAATTAGTCCATGTTCTCCTGTGTCTCCATGTTCTCCAATTAGTCCATGTTCTCCTGTGTCTCCATGTTCTCCTGTGTCTCCATGTTCTCCTATGTGTCCATGTTCTCCTATGTCTCCATGTTCTCCTATGTGTCTCCATGTTCTCCTGTGTCTCCATGTTCTCCTATGTGTCCATGTTCTCCTATGTCTCCATGTTCTCCTATGTGTCTCCATGTTCTCCTGTGTCTCCATGTTCTCCTATGTGTCTCCATGTTCTCCTGTGTCTCCATGTTCTCCTGTGTCTCCATGTTCTCCTGTGTCTCCATGTTCTCCAATTAGTCCATGTTCTCCTGTGTCTCCATGTTCTCCAATTTGTCCATGTTCTCCTGTGTCTCCATGTTCTCCAATTAGTCCATGTTCTCCTGTGTCTCCATGTTCTCCTGTGTCTCCATGTTCTCCTATGTGTCCATGTTCTCCTATGTGTCCATGTTCTCCTGTGTCTCCATGTTCTCCTATGTGTCTCCATGTTCTCCTGTGTCTCCATGTTCTCCTGTGTCTCCATGTTCTCCTGTGTCTCCATGTTCTCCAATTAGTCCATGTTTTCCTGTGTCTCCATGTTCTCCAATTAGTCCATGTTCTCCTGTGTCTCCATGTTCTCCAATTAGTCCATGTTCTCCTGTGTCTCCATGTTCTCCTGTGTCTCCATGTTCTCCTGTGTCTACATGTTCTCCTGTGTCTCCATGTTCTCCTGTGTCTCCATGTTCTCCTATGTGTCTCCATGTTCTCCAATTAGTCCATGTTCTCCTGTGTGTCCATGTTGTCCTGTGTCTCCATGTTCTCCTGTGTGTCCATGTTGTCCTGTGTCTCCATGTTCTCCTATGTGTCTCCATGTTCTCCTGTGTCTACATGTTCTCCTGTGTCTCCATGTTCTCCTATGTGTCTCCATGTTCTCCTATGTGTCTCCATGTTCTCCTGTGTCTACATGTTCTCCTGTGTCTCCATGTTCTCCTATGTGTCTCCATGTTCTCCTGTGTCTCCATGTTCTCCAATTAGTCCATGTTCTCCTGTGTGTCCATGTTCTCCTGTGTCTCCATGTTCTCCTTTGTGTCCATGTTGTCCTGTGTCTCCATGTTCTCCTATGTGTCTCCATGTTCTCCTGTGCGTCCATGTTGTCCTGTGTCTCCATGTTCTCCTATGTGTCCTATTGTTAAAGGGGGCTTCCAAATTCCGATAAGCCCACAGACCCCCACAACCACCAACCAGGGTTGCCGGAAAGAGACCCTTGTCCCCATTAACATGTCCCCCTCATTTTGAGGCCATGTGGCCTGGTATGGTTCAGGAGCTCTGCATGCTCGGATAAGAGTTTGGTATGAATTGGGGGGACCCCTATGCAGTTTATTTTCCACTTTTTTATTGCTAGCAATGTTTGTTTTATTCAGCTGTCAGCGGGGAAGCCCCGCACCTTAACAACCAGCTATTCAGTGCGCCCTGATTGGAGAACACCCGCCGAAAGACCTGCTAATTTGGGTGTTCACCAAATGGACGAATAGGCAATGTTCGGGCCAAACTTTTGCTCGGCCTGAACCGTTCGCCCAACTCTAAGCCCCAATAATAACAGAAACACTAATTGCAATTTAATGAGCAACTTCTAGAGTCTTTGACCCTGGTCTCTAATAGGGAGAGTTCCTGGTTGTTCCAGGCCTAACATGTCACCTACCAACATGTTCCTGTCCCTTGTGGCGGGGGGGATATATAGTAGTCCTTTGAGGTAGAAGTCTTGTGTCTTCAGCTAGCTCTTTTAAACTCGCCCAATGAGACTTGGCAATTTTGGTGAATACAACATTTCCTCAATGTAGAAACTAATGGTTGTGTCTCCTTACAGAACTTGGTAAAGTGAATGGTGTCTGTATGCAGTGTCCATGGGTGTAAAGAGAATGGGCATGTGCCCACTCACCAATCCCAGTGATATCCCACTCAAGAGAAATGGCGTGGATATTATGCAACAGGCCTCTGCAGAATCTGGGCTCAAAGGACAGCGCTGTGCCGCTCTGCACTGCGGTCCAGCTGGGTCTGTGATGCAGGTGGTGAGGGTGACCTCTCAGCTGTCACCCAACGATCAGATGTTGCTGACAGCAGGTGTGCCCGCACTTGCTCGCAGTGACTCTCTCTGTACATAGGCCGCAGCACAGCCATCATCTCCCGACTGTACAAGTCACTGCTTTCAGATCCAGGTTGTTGTCCCAAGAGAGAGACCCCCCCCTCTCTCCAGCCTATTTATTTTCTCTTCCAGCGTTCTGTTCTCTTCCTCCTGCCAGCTAGAACTTGTAATTCATAACGATTCAGGGTCAATGTATATTTGAGCTCTTTGGACTACATGTTCCAAGATCCTCCCCTCTTCTGTAAGTTTTCACTCACTCTGCATTCAGGATGTGATAAGGCAGATCCAAGGCTGAGCACTAGAGGTGACAGCCTCACTGTGGCAGATGCTGTAGATTGTCCTCATAACAGGATATTTAGCCAGCTCCTGGCTCAATTATTTAGTCTGTAGGTAAGTTATAGAGTAAACAAACTATGGAATATATATCTGATCAATCGATCGATCTCATTCATTGAGGCCCTAACATGCCAGGACAATACAAATGCCCTCATATGACCTCTTTTTGGAAAGTAGACCATCCAAGGTATTTAGTAGGAGGCATGGCCAGTTTTTTTAAATTGTCATTTTTTTCTCAAAAATGTCATATTAACAAGTTATTTCTCACACACAGCATTTGAAAACTTGCAACTACACTTCATTTTTCTCGGCTTGTCGGAGTGTTTTACGTCACAGCGTTTGGGACGGTCGGATTTTTGACTGATGGTGTGTAGGCAAGACTGATGGAAGTCAGCTTCATCGGATTTCCGATGGAAAAATCCATGGGATTAGAATCCATAGGAATTCCGATCGTGTGTACAGGGCTTTAGACTTTTCCACAGCAGGACCACATAGAGAGGCCCAACATCTAAGAAGCACCTTCAGGCGTTATCCACTTTAAGACCAGGCCTTCTTCTGACACGTTATTTTCTGGATTTTTGCTAGAAAATTACTTCAAACACCCAAACTTTATATATTTTTGTAGCAGAGGCCCTAGAGAATAAAATGATGGCTTTTGCAAATTTTGTATGTTACACAGTATTTGCGGAGCGGTTTTTTGAATGCAATTTTACACACTAACACACAAATACACTTGAATGAATTTCAGTGCACACAAAGACAATATAATACTACATTTTGGGATAAAATATGGTGTTGTGCCGAGTAAATAGATGCCAATCATATCATACTTCAAAATTGCGCACACTTGTGATATGCCGCCTAACTTCGGTATTTAAAAATCTCCATAGGTCGACGCTTTGTAAGCCTCTATTGGTTAACAGTTTAGAGTTAAACAGGAAGTCTGGTGCTAGAATTATTGCTCTTGCTCTGGCATTTGTGGCGATCCCTCACATGTGTGGTGTGATTGCCGTTTATATATGCGTACGGGACCAACATGTGCGTTCGCCTTTGCACTGGGGGGAGGCACTTTAATTTTTTTATTTATTTATTGGTGGGACACGGGTACACTGACAGATGTTTTTTGTGCACTTTTACACTGTCACAGATGTTGATTGTCCACCGGCGGACACTGACCGATGTTTATATTGGAATTATACACTATTGCAGATGTTTTTGTGCATTGGTACAGATGTTGATGGTACACTGGTACAGATGTTGATGGTACACTGGTACAGATGTTTATGGTACAGATGTTGATGGTACACTGGTACAGATGTTGATGGTACAGATGTTGATGGTACACTGGTACAGATGTTTATGGTACAGATGTTGATGGTACACTGGTACAGATGTTGATGGTACACTGGTACAGATGTTTATGGTACAGATGTTGATGGTACACTGGTACAGATGTTGATGGGACACTGGTACAGATGTTGATGGGACACTGGTACAGATGGTAATGGGACACTGGTACAGATGTTGATGGGACACTGGTACAGATGTTGATAGGACACTGGTACAAATGTTGATGGGACACTGGTACAGATGTTAAGGGAACACTGGTACAAATGTTGATGGGACACTGGTACAGATGTTGATAGGACACTGGTACAAATGTTGATGGGACACTGGTACAGATGTTGATAGGACACTGGTACAAATTTTGATGGGACACTGGTACAGATGTTAAGGGAACACTGGTACAAATGTTGATGGGACACTGGTACAGATGTTAAGGGAACACTGGTACAAATGTTGATGGGACACTGGTACAGATGTTAAGGGAACACTGGTACAAATGTTGATGGGACACTGGTACAGATGTTAAGGGAACACTGGTACAAATGTTGATGGGACACTGGTACAGATGTTAAGGGAACACTGGTACAAATGTTGATGGGACACTGGTACAGATGTTGATGGGACACTGGTACAGATGTTAAGGGAACACTGGTACAAATGTTGATGGGACACTGGTACAGATGTTGATAGGACACTGGTACAAATGTTGATGGGACACTGGTACAGATGTTGATAGGACACTGGTACAAATTTTGATGGGACACTGGTACAGATGTTAAGGGAACACTGGTACAAATGTTGATGGGACACTGGTACAGATGTTAAGGGGACACTGGTACGAATGTTGTTGGGACACTGGTACGGATGTTGATGGGACAATGGCACAGATGCTGATGGGACACTGGTACAGATGGTAATGGGACACTGGTACAGATGTTGATGGGACACTGGTACAGATGTTGATGGGACACTGGCACAGATGTTGATGGGACACTGGTACAGATGTTCATGGGACACTGGTACAGATGTTGATGGGACACTGGTACAGATGTTCATGGGACACTGGTACAGTTGTTCATGGGACAATGGTACAGATGTTGATGGAACACTAGTACAAATGTTGTTGGAACAATAGCACAGATGCTGATGGAACACTGGTACAGATGTTGATGGAACACTGGTACAGATGTCGATGGGACAATAGCACAGATGCTGATGGGACACTGGTACAGATGTTGATGGTACACTGGTACAGATGTTCATGGGACACTGGTACAGATGTTGATGGGACACTGGCACAGATGGTCATGTGACACTGGCACAGATGCTGATGGGACACTGGCACAGATGTTAATGGGACACTGATACAGATGTTCATGGGACACTGGTACAGATGTTGATGTAACACTGGTACAGAGGGTGATGGTACACTGGTACAGACTTGGATGGTACACTGGTACAGATGTTGACGGAACACTGGTACAGATGTTGACGGAACTCTGGTAGAGATGTTGACGGAACACTGGTACAGATGTTGATGGTACACTGGTACAGATGTTGATGGGACACTGGCACAGATGCTGTTGGGACACTGGCTCAGATGCTCTTGGGACACTGGCACAGATGTTGATGGTACACTGGTACAGATGTTGATGGAACACTGGTACAGATGTTGATGGAACACTGGTACAGATGCTGATGGAACACTGGCACAGATGCTGATAGAACACTGGTACAGATGTTGATGGAACACTGGTACAAATGTTGATGGTACACTGGTACAGATGTTAATGGAACACTGGTACAGATGCTGATGGAACACTGGCACAGATGCTGATGGTACACTAGTACAGATGTTGATGGGACACTGGTACAGATGTTGATGGGACACTGGCACAGATGTTGATGGTACACTGGTACAGATGTTGATGGTACACTGGTACAGATGTTGATGGTACACTGGTACAGATGTTGATGGGACACTGGCACAGATGCTTTTGGAACACTGGTACAGATGTTGATGGAACACTGGTACAGATGTTGATGGAACACTGGCACAGATGCTGATGGAACACTGGTACAGATGTTGATGGAACACTGGTACAGATGTTGATGGAACACTGGCACAGATGCTGATGGAACACTGGTACAGATGTTGATGGAACACTGGTACAGATGTTGATGGTACACTGGTACAGATGTTCATGGGACACTGGCACAGATGTTGATGGTACACTGGTACAGATGTTGATGGTACACTGGTACAGATGTTGATGGTACACTGGTACAGATGTTGATGGGACACTGGCACAGATGCTTTTGGAACACTGGTACAGATGTTGATGGAACACTCGTACAGATGTTGATGGTACACTGGTACAGATGTTGATGGAACACTGGTACAGATGTTGATGGAACACTGGTACAGATGTTGATGGTACACTGGTACAGATGTTGATGGTACACTGGTACAGATGTTGATGGGACACTGGCACAGACGCTTTTGGGACACTGGCACAGATGCTAATGGGACACTGGCACAGATGCTAATGGGACACTGGCACAGATGTTAAAGGGACACTGGTACAGATGTTGATGGGACACTGGTACAGATGTTGATGGAACACTGGTACAGATGTTGATGGGACACTGGCACAGATGTTCAGGGGACACTGGTACAGATGTTGATGGAACACTGGTACAGATGTTGATGGTACACTGGTACAGATGTTGATGGAACACTCGTACAGATGTTGATGGTACACTGGTACAGATGTTGATGGTACACTGGTACAGATGTTGATGGGACACTGGCACAGACGCTTTTGGGACACTGGCACAGATGCTAATGGGACACTGGCACAGATGCTAATGGGACACTGGCACAGATGTTAAAGGGACACTGGTACAGATGTTGATGGGACACTGGTACAGATGTTGATGGAACACTGGTACAGATGTTGATGGGACACTGGCACAGATGTTCAGGGGACACTGGTACAGATGTTGATGGAACACTGGTACAGATGTTGATGGAACACTGGTACATATGTTGATGGAACAGTGGTACAGATGTTGATGGTACACTGGTACAGATGTTGATGGTACACTGGTACAGATGTTGATGGAACACTGGTACATATGTTGATGGAACAGTGGTACAGATGTTGATGGAACAGTGGTACAGATGTTGATGGTACACTGGTACAGATGTTGATGGTACACTGGTACAGATGTTGATGGGACACTGGTACATATGTTGATGGAACAGTGGTACAGATGTTGATGGTACACTGGCACAGATGCGGATGGAACACTGGTACAGATTTTCATGGTACACTGGTACAGATGTTGATGGAACACTGGTACAGATGTTAATGGAACACTGGTACAGATGCTGATGGAACACTGGCACAGATGCTGATGGGACACTGGTACAGATGTTGATGGGACACTGGTACAGATGTTGATGGTACACTGGTACAGATGTTGATGGTACACTGGTACAGATGTTGATGGGACACTGGTACATATGTTGATGGAACAGTGGTACAGATGTTGATGGTACACTGGCACAGATGCGGATGGAACACTGGTACAGATTTTCATGGTACACTGGTACAGATGTTGATGGAACACTGGTACAGATGCTGATGGAACACTGGTACAGATGCTGATGGAACACTGGTACAGATGTTGATGGGACACTGGTACAGATGTTGATGGTACACTGGTACAGATGTTGATGGTACACTGGTACAGATGTTTATGGTACAGATGTTGATGGTACACTGGTACAGATGTTGATGGGACACTGGTACAGATGTTGATGGTACACTGGTACAGATGTTAATGGGACACTGGTACAGATGTTGATGGGACACTGGTACAGATGTTAAAGGGACACTGGTACAGATGTTGATGGGACACTGGTACAGATGTTGATGTTACACTGGTACAGATGTTGATGGTACACTGGTACAGATGTTAATGGGACACTGGTACACATGTTGATGGGACACTGGTACAGATGTTGATGGAACACTGGTACAGATGTTGATGGGACACTGGTACAGATGTTGATGAGACATTGGTACAGATGTTGATGGGACACTGGTACAGATGTTGATGGGACACTGGTACAGATGGTAATGGGACACTGGTACAGATGGTAATGGGACACTGGTACAGATGTTGATGGGACACTGGTACAGATGTTGATGGGACACTGGTACAGATGGTAATGGGACACTGGTACAGATGTTGATAGGACACTGGTACAGATGTTGATAGGACACTGGTACAGATGGTAATAGGACACTGGTACAGATGTTGATAGGACACTGGTACAGATGTTGATGGGACACTGGTACAGATGTTGATGGGACACTGGTACAGATGTTGATGGGACACTGGTACAGATGTTGATGGGACACTGATACAGATGTTGATGGGACACTGGTACAGATGTTGATGGGACACTGATACAGATGTTGATGGGACACTGGTACAGATGGTAATGGGACACTGGTACAGATGTTGATGGGACACTGGTACATATGTTGATGGAACAGTGGTACAGATGTTGATGGTACACTGGCACAGATGCGGATGGAACACTGGTACAGATTTTCATGGTACACTGGTACAGATGTTGATGGAACACTGGTACAGATGTTGATGGAACACTGGCACAGATGCTGATGGAACACTGGTACAGATGTTGATGGGACACTGGTACAGATGTTGATGTACACTGGTACAGATGTTGATGGTACACTGGTACAGATGTTTATGGTACAGATGTTGATGGTACACTGGTACAGATGTTGATGGGACACTGGTACAGATGTTGATGGTACACTGGTACAGATGTTGATGGTACACTGGTACAGATGTTGATGGGACACTGGTACAGATGTTGATGGGACACTGGTACAGATGTTGATGGGACACTGGTTCAGATGTTGATGTTACACTGGTACAGATGTTGATGGTACACTGGTACAGATGTTAATGGGACACTGGTACAGATGTTGATGGGACACTGGTACAGATGTTGATGGAACACTGGTACAGATGTTGATGGGACACTGGTACAGATGTTGATGAGACATTGGTACAGATGTTGATGGGACACTGGTACAGATGTTGATGGGACACTGGTACAGATGGTAATGGGACACTGGTACAGATGGTAATGGGACACTGGTACAGATGTTGATGGGACACTGGTACAGATGTTGATAGGACACTGGTACAGATGTTAATGGGACACTGGTACAGATGTTGATGGGACACTGGTACAGATGTTGATGGGACACTGGTACAGATGTTGATAGGACACTGGTACAGATGGTAATGGGACACTGGTACAGATGTTGATAGGACACTGGTACAGATGTTGATGGGACACTGGTACAGATGTTGATGGGACACTGGTACAGATGTTGATGGGACACTGGTACAGATGTTGATGGGACACTGGTACAGATGTTGATGGGACACTGGTACAGATGTTGATGGGACACTGATACAGATGTTGATGGGACACTGGTACAGATGTTGATGGGACACTGGTACAGATGTTGATGGGACACTGATACAGATGTTGATGGGACACTGGTACAGATGGTAATGGGACACTGGTACAGATGTTGATGGGACACTGGTACAGATGTTGATGGGGCACTGATACAGATGTTGATGGGACACTGGTACAGATGGTAATGGGACACTGGTACAGATGTTGATAGGACACTGGTACAGATGTTGATGGGACACTGGTACAGATGTTGATGGGACACTGGTACAGATGGTAATGGGACACTTGTACAGATGGTAATGGGACACTGGTACAGATGTTGATGGGACACTGGTACAGATGTTGATGGGGCACTGGTACAGATGTTGATGGGACACTGATACAGATGTTGATGGGACACTGATACAGATGTTGATGGGACACTGGTACAGATGGTAATGGGACACTGGTACAGATGTTGATGGGACACTGGTACAGATGTTGATGGGGCACTGATACAGATGTTGATGGGACACTGGTACAGATGGTAATGGGACACTGGTACAGATGTTGATGGGACACTGGTACAGATGTTGATGGGGCACTGATACAGATGTTGATGGGACACTGGTACAGATGGTAATGGGACACTGGTACAGATGTTAATGGGACACTGGTACAGATGTTGATGGGACACTGATACAGATGTTGATGGGACACTGGTACAGATGGTAATGGGACACTGGTACAGATGTTGATGGGACACTGGTACAGATGTTGATGGGGCACTGATACAGATGTTGATGGGACACTGGTACAGATGGTAATGGGACACTGGTACAGATGTTGATGGGACACTGGTACAGATGTTGATGGGACACTGGTACAGATGTTGATGGGACACTGGTACAGATGGTAATGGGACACTGGTACAGATGTTGATGGGGCACTGATACAGATGTTGATGGGACACTGGTACAGATGTTGATGGGACACTGGTACAGCTGTTGATGGGACACTGGTACAGATGTTGATGGGACACTGGTACAGATGTTGATGGGACACTGATACAGATGTTGATGGGACACTGGTACAGATGGTAATGGGACACTGGTACAGATGTTGATGGGACACTGGTACAGATGGTAATGGGACACTGGTACAGATGTTGATGGGACACTGGTACAGATGTTGATGGGGCACTGATACAGATGTTGATGGGACACTGGTACAGATGGTAATGGGACACTGGTACAGATGTTGATAGGACACTGGTACAGATGTTGATGGGACACTGGTACAGATGTTGATGGGACACTGGTACAGATGGTAATGGGACACTGGTACAGATGGTAATGGGACACTGGTACAGCTGTTGATGGGACACTGGTACAGATGTTGATGGGACACTGGTACAGATGTTGATGGGACACTGGTACAGATGTTGATGGGACACTGATACAGATGTTGATGGGACACTGGTACAGATGGTAATGGGACACTGGTACAGATGTTGATGGGACACTGGTACAGATGTTGATGGGACACTGATACAGATGTTGATGGGACACTGGTACAGATGGTAATGGGACACTGGTACAGATGTTGATAGGACACTGGTACAGCTGTTGATGGGACACTGGTACAGATGTTGATGGGACACTGGTACAGATGTTGATGGGACACTGGTACAGATGTTGATGGGACACTGGTACAGATGGTAATGGGACACTGGTACAGATGTTGATGTGACACTGGTACAGATGTTGATGTGACACTGGTACAGATGGTAATGGGACACTGGTACAGATGTTGATGTGACACTGGTATAGATGTTGATGGGACACTGGTACAGATGTTGATGGGACACTGATACAGATGTTGATGGGACACTGGTACAGATGGTAATGGGACACTGGTACAGATGTTGATGGGACACTGGTACAGATGGTAATGGGACACTGGTACAGATGGTAATGGGACACTGGTACAGATGTTGATGGGACACTGGTACAGATGTTGATGGGACACTGATACAGATGTTGATGGGACACTGGTACAGATGGTAATGGGACACTGGTACAGATGGTAATGGGACACTGGTACAGCTGTTGATGGGACACTGGTACAGATGTTGATGGGACACTGGTACAGATGGTAATGGGACACTGGTACAGATGGTAATGGGACACTGGTACAGCTGTTGATGGGACACTGGTACAGATGTTGATGGGACACTGGTACAGCTGTTGATGGGACTCTTGGACAGGGACTGATGGTGCTTGGTGTAGTGTGTGGGGATTCCTACAGTCTGTGTGACCTCTGTGTAACTGAACTCTATAATCATCAGTTACACAGAGAACTGTCATGGCTGCAGCATCCTCTACTTCCCCCCTTTCTGAGGTCAGTGGAGAGAGCTGACACGTGCCTCTGTTTACACTGTCTAATGGTTGTGATTGGACACGTGTGATCGGGAGGGCCAATCATAGTGCCCATGTCCCGATCTGTGATCTGCTTTGTCCAAAGGACACAGGCATCACAGTATCGTGCCGCTGCGTGGCCCACATTATGACGGGACATATGGGTATGTCCCGTCACATCAGGGAAGCTCCCAGCAGTGCAGTGGCCGGGTGGGAAGCAGTTACACTCTGTTGTGGGGGTTGGGTGAAATATCCAGGGCACCCCTGACATCTCACCTTTGAGACAGAGAAGAGAATTGTAGATACAGATTCTTCATTAAAGGAAGGGGCTGGTAAATCACACATGTTCTGTCCCCTTCCCCCGCTCTCCATCCTGAACATCCACCTGTTTGTTTACAGCAGCCAGCGGGAGAGGAAAGCCAGCAGCACTGTGGGGGGCACACAGCTGCCTGCAGGGAAAATCAGATGTGGGCAGGACACGGAGGAGGGGGATCAGTGGCACGAGGTGGAGGGCAAATACAGAACTGATACCCCGTGTTCCTCTCCCTCCAGCAGCTGAAAGCCGACGGGAGGGGGAGGAGAAACCAGCTTTAAGCTGCTGCAGAGAGCCACACAGGGCATCATTCCTGTAACTGCCGATCATCCTCCCTGTCCAATCCCCCCCCGCTGCCCGGGCCCCCCCTGTGTGCTTGGGTCCCGTGCAGGGGGACACGTGGTACCCCATTATCTGACTGCACACTGCCAATCATAAGAGGCTAAAGCATTCCCCACCCCTGAGCTACACGTACAAAAGGGGCGTGTACTAGAGCTTCAACACACCTGAGCACATCCCATGATACAGCCAATCACATTCTATAGGATGCAGTGTGGTGTATTGGATATTATATATGATATCTGGGGGGGGGGGTTGTAATAGGATGCAGTGTGGTGTATTGGATATTATATATGATATCTGGGGGGGAGGGGGTGTAATAGGATGCAGTGTGGTGTATTGGATATTATATATGATATCTGGGGGGGGGTGTAATAGGATGCAGTGTGGTGTATTGGATATTATATATGATATCTGGGGGGGGGGTGTAATAGGATGCAGTGTGGTGTATTGGATATTATATATGATATCTGGGGGGGAGGGTGTAATAGGATGCAGTGTGGTGTATTGGATATTATATATGATATCTGGGGGGGGGGTGTAATAGGATGCAGTGTGATGTATTGGATATTATATATGATATCTGGGGGGAGGGTGTAATAGGATGCAGTGTGGTGTATTGGATATTATATATGATATCTGGGGGGGGGGGGTGTAATAGGTTGCAGTGTGGTGTATTGGATATTATATATGATATCTGGGGGGGGGGGTGTAATAGGATGCAGTGTGGTGTATTGGATATTATATATGATATCTGGGGGGGGGGTGTAATAGGATGCAGTGTGATGTATTGGATATTATATATGATATCTGGGGGGAGGGTGTAATAGGATGCAGTGTGATGTATTGGATATTATATATGATATCTGGGGGGGGGGGTGTAATAGGATGCAGTGTGATGTATTGGATATTATATATGATATCTGGGGGGAGGGTGTAATAGGATGCAGTGTGATGTATTGGATATTATATATGATATCTGGGGGGGGGGTGTAATAGGATGCAGTGTGGTGTATTGGATATTATATATGATATCTGGGGGGGGGGGGGGTGTAATAGGATGCAGTGTGGTATATTGGATATTATATATGATATCTGGGGGGAGGGTGTAATAGGATGCAGTGTGGTGTATTGGATATTATATATGATATCTGGGGGGGGGGTGTAATAGGATGCAGTGTGATGTATTGGATATTATATATGATATCTGGGGGGGGGGGTGTAATAGGATGCAGTGTGGTGTATTGGATATTATATATGATATCTGGGGGGGAGGGTGTAATAGGATGCAGTGTGATGTATTGGATATTATATATGATATCTGGGGGGGAGGGTGTAATAGGATGCAGTGTGATGTATTGGATATTATATATGATATCTGGGGGGGAGGGTGTAATAGGATGCAGTGTGGTGTATTGGATATTATATATGATATCTGGGGGGGAGGGTGTAATAGGATGCAGTGTGGTGTATTGGATATTATATATGATATCTGGGGGGAGGGTGTAATAGGATGCAGTGTGGTGTATTGGATATTATATATGATATCTGGGGGGAGGGTGTAATAGGATGCAGTGTGGTGTATTGGATATTATATATGATATATGGGGGGGGGGGTGTAATAGGATGCAGTGTGATGTATTGGATATTATATATGATATCTGGGGGGGGGTGTAATAGGATGCAGTGTGGTGTATTGGATATTATATATGATATCTGGGGGGGGGTGTAATAGGATGCAGTGTGATGTATTGGATATTATATATGATATCTGGGGGGGGGGGTGTAATAGGATGCAGTGTGGTGTATTGGATATTATATATGATATCTGGGGGGAGGGTGTAATAGGATGCAGTGTGGTGTATTGGATATTATATATGATATATGGGGGGGGGGGTGTAATAGGATGCAGTGTGATGTATTGGATATTATATATGATATCTGGGGGAGGGTGTAATAGGATGCAGTGTGGTGTATTGGATATTATATATGATATCTGGGGGGGGGGGTGTAATAGGATGCAGTGTGATGTATTGGATATTATATATGATATCTGGGGGGGGGGGTGTAATAGGATGCAGTGTGGTGTATTGGATATTATATATGATATCTGGGGGGGGGTGTAATAGGATGCAGTGTGGTGTATTGGATATTATATATGATATCTGGGGGGGAGGGTGTAATAGGATGCAGTGTGGTGTATTGGATATTATATATGATATCTGGGGGGGAGGGTGTAATAGGATGCAGTGTGATGTATTGGATATTATATATGATATCTGGGGGGAGGGTGTAATAGGATGCAGTGTGGTGTATTGGATATTATATATGATATCTGGGGAGGGTGTAATAGGATGCAGTGTGGTGTATTGGATATTATATATGATATCTGGGGGAGGGTGTAATAGGATGCAGTGTGGTGTATTGGATATTATATATGATATCTGGGGAGGGTGTAATAGGATGCAGTGTGGTGTATTGGATATTATATATGATATCTGGGGGGGTGTAATAGGATGCAGTGTGATGTATTGGATATTATATATGATATCTGGGGGGGTGTAATAGGATGCAGTGTGGTGTATTGGATATTATATATGATATCTGGGGGGGAGGGTGTAATAGGATGCAGTGTGGTGTATTGGATATTATATATGATATCTGGGGGGGAGGGTGTAATAGGATGCAGTGTGATGTATTGGATATTATATATGATATCTGGGGGGAGGGTGTAATAGGATGCAGTGTGATGTATTGGATATTATATATGATATCTGGGGGGAGGGTGTAATAGGATGCAGTGTGATGTATTGGATATTATATATGATATCTGGGGGGGGGTGTAATAGGATGCAGTGTGATGTATTGGATATTATATATGATATCTGGGGGGGGGTGTAATAGGATGCAGTGTGGTGTATTGGATATTATATATGATATCTGGGGGAGGGTGTAATAGGATGCAGTGTGGTGTATTGGATATTATATATGATATCTGGGGGGGTGTAATAGGATGCAGTGTGATGTATTGGATATTATATATGATATCTGGGGGAGGGGGTGTAATAGGATGCAGTGTGATGTATTGGATATTATATATGATATCTGGGGGGGGGGTGTAATAGGATGCAGTGTGGTGTATTGGATATTATATATGATATCTGGGGGGGGGTGTAATAGGATGCAGTGTGGTGTATTGGATATTATATATGATATATGGGGGGGGGGTGTAATAGGATGCAGTGTGGTGTATTGGATATTATATATGATATCTGGGGGGAGGGTGTAATAGGATGCAGTGTGATGTATTGGATATTATATATGATATCTGGGGGGGAGGGTGTAGTAGGATGCAGTGTGATGTATTGGATATTATATATGATATCTGGGGGGGGGGGGTGTAATAGGATGCAGTGTGGTGTATTGGATATTATATATGATATCTGGGGGGGAGGGTGTAATAGGATGCAGTGTGATGTATTGGATATTATATATGATATCTGGGGGGGGGTGTAATAGGATGCAGTGTGGTGTATTGGATATTATATATGATATCTGGGGGGAGGGTGTAATAGGATGCAGTGTGGTGTATTGGATATTATATATGATATCTGGGGGGGGGTGTAATAGGATGCAGTGTGATGTATTGGATATTATATATGATATCTGGGGGGGGGGGTGTAATAGGATGCAGTGTGATGTATTGGATATTATATATGATATCTGGGGGGGGGGGTGTAATAGGATGCAGTGTGGTGTATTGGATATTATATATGATATCTGGGGGGAGGGTGTAATAGGATGCAGTGTGGTGTATTGGATATTATATATGATATCTGGGGGGGGGGGTGTAATAGGATGCAGTGTGATGTATTGGATATTATATATGATATCTGGGGGGGGGGTGTAATAGGATGCAGTGTGGTGTATTGGATATTATATATGATATCTGGGGGGGGGTGTAATAGGATGCAGTGTGGTGTATTGGATATTATATATGATATCTGGGGGGGGGTGTAATAGGATGCAGTGTGATGTATTGGATATTATATATGATATCTGGGGGGGGGTGTAATAGGATGCAGTGTGGTGTATTGGATATTATATATGATATCTGGGGGAGGGTGTAATAGGATGCAGTGTGGTGTATTGGATATTATATATGATATCTGGGGGGGGGTGTAATAGGATGCAGTGTGATGTATTGGATATTATATATGATATCTGGGGGGGGGGGGTGTAATAGGATGCAGTGTGGTGTATTGGATATTATATATGATATCTGGGGGGGGTGTAATAGGATGCAGTGTGGTGTATTGGATATTATATATGATATCTGGGGGAGGGTGTAATAGGATGCAGTGTGGTGTATTGGATATTATATATGATATCTGGGGGGGGGGGTGTAATAGGATGCAGTGTGATGTATTGGATATTATATATGATATCTGGGGGGGAGGGTGTAATAGGATGCAGTGTGGTGTATTGGATATTATATATGATATCTGGGGGGGAGGGTGTAATAGGATGCAGTGTGATGTATTGGATATTATATATGATATCTGGGGGGGGGGGGGTGTAATAGGATGCAGTGTTGTATTGGATATTATATATGATATCTGGGGGGGGGGTGTAATAGGATGCAGTGTGGTGTATTGGATATTATATATGATATCTGGGGGGGGGGTGTAATAGGATGCAGTGTGATGTATTGGATATTATATATGATATCTGGGGGGGGTGTAATAGGATGCAGTGTGATGTATTGGATATTATATATGATATCTGGGGGGGGTGTAATAGGATGCAGTGTGATGTATTGGATATTATATATGATATCTGGGGGGGGGTGTAATAGGATGCAGTGTGGTGTATTGGATATTATATATGATATCTGGGGGAGGGTGTAATAGGATGCAGTGTGATGTATTGGATATTATATATGATATCTGGGGGGGTGTAATAGGATGCAGTGTGATGTATTGGATATTATATATGATATCTGGGGGGGAGGGTGTAATAGGATGCAGTGTGGTGTATTGGATATTATATATGATATCTGGGGGGGAGGGTGTAATAGGATGCAGTGTGATGTATTGGATATTATATATGATATCTGGGGGGGGGGGTGTAATAGGATGCAGTGTTGTATTGGATATTATATATGATATCTGGTGGGGGGGGGGTGTAATAGGATGCAGTGTGGTGTATTGGATATTATATATGATATCTGGGGGGGGGGTGTAATAGGATGCAGTGTGATGTATTGGATATTATATATGATATCTGGGGGGGGTGTAATAGGATGCAGTGTGATGTATTGGATATTATATATGATATCTGGGGGGGGGGTGTAATAGGATGCAGTGTGGTGTATTGGATATTATATATGATATCTGGGGGGGGGGGGTGTAATAGGATGCAGTGTGGTGTATTGGATATTATATATGATATCTGGGGGGGGGGGTGTAATAGGATGCAGTGTGATGTATTGGATATTATATATGATATCTGGGGGGGGTGTAATAGGATGCAGTGTGGTGTATTGGATATTATATATGATATCTGGGGGGGGGGTGTAATAGGATGCAGTGTGGTGTATTGGATATTATATATGATATCTGGGGGGGGGGTTGTAATAGGATGCAGTGTGATGTATTGGATATTATATATGATATCTGGGGGGGGGTGTAATAGGATGCAGTGTGGTGTATTGGATATTATATATGATATCTGGGGGGGGGGGGTGTAATAGGATGCAGTGTGGTGTATTGGATATTATATATGATATCTGGGGGGGGGGGTGTAATAGGATGCAGTGTGATGTATTGGATATTATATATGATATCTGGGGGGGGGGGTGTAATAGGATGCAGTGTGATGTATTGGATATTATATATGATATCTGGGGGGGGGTGTAATAGGATGCAGTGTGGTGTATTGGATATTATATATGATATCTGGGGGGGGGGTGTAATAGGATGCAGTGTGGTGTATTGGATATTATATATGATATCTGGGGGGGGGTGTAATAGGATGCAGTGTGGTGTATTGGATATTATATATGATATCTGGGGGGGGGTGTAATAGGATGCAGTGTGATGTATTGGATATTATATATGATATCTGGGGGGGGTGTAATAGGATGCAGTGTGATGTATTGGATATTATATATGATATCTGGGGGGGGGTGTAATAGGATGCAGTGTGATGTATTGGATATTATATATGATATCTGGGGGGGGGTGTAATAGGATGCAGTGTGGTGTATTGGATATTATATATGATATCTGGGGGGGGGGGTGTAATAGGATGCAGTGTGGTGTATTGGATATTATATATGATATCTGGGGGGAGGGTGTAATAGGATGCAGTGTGGTGTATTGGATATTATATATGATATCTGGGGGGGGGGTGTAATAGGATGCAGTGTGATGTATTGGATATTATATATGATATCTGGGGGAGGGTGTAATAGGATGCAGTGTGATGTATTGGATATTATATATGATATCTGGGGGGGGTGTAATAGGATGCAGTGTGATGTATTGGATATTATATATGATATCTGGGGGAGGGTGTAATAGGATGCAGTGTGATGTATTGGATATTATATATGATATCTGGGGGGGGTGTAATAGGATGCAGTGTGATGTATTGGATATTATATATGATATCTGGGGGGGGGTGTAATAGGATGCAGTGTGATGTATTGGATATTATATATGATATCTGGGGGGGGGTGTAATAGGATGCAGTGTGGTGTATTGGATATTATATATGATATCTGGGGGGGGGGTGTAATAGGATGCAGTGTGGTGTATTGGATATTATATATGATATCTGGGGGGAGGGTGTAATAGGATGCAGTGTGATGTATTGGATATTATATATGATATCTGGGGGGGGGTGTAATAGGATGCAGTGTGATGTATTGGATATTATATATGATATCTGGGGGGGGTGTAATAGGATGCAGTGTGATGTATTGGATATTATATATGATATCTGGGGGGAGGGTGTAATAGGATGCAGTGTGGTGTATTGGATATTATATATGATATCTGGGGGGAGGGTGTAATAGGATGCAGTGTGGTGTATTGGATATTATATATGATATCTGGGGAGGGTGTAATAGGATGCAGTGTGATGTATTGGATATTATATATGATATCTGGGGGGGGGGGGGGGGTGTAATAGGATGCAGTGTGGTGTATTGGATATTATATATGATATCTGGGGGGGAGGGTGTAATAGGATGCAGTGTGGTGTATTGGATATTATATATGATATCTGGGGGGGAGGGTGTAATAGGATGCAGTGTGGTGTATTGGATATTATATATGATATCTGGGGGGGGGGTGTAATAGGATGCAGTGTGGTGTATTGGATATTATATATGATATCTGGGGGGAGGGTGTAATAGGATGCAGTGTGGTGTATTGGATATTATATATGATATCTGGGGGGAGGGTGTAATAGGATGCAGTGTGGTGTATTGGATATTATATATGATATCTGGGGGGAGGGTGTAATAGGATGCAGTGTGGTGTATTGGATATTATATATGATATCTGGGGGGGAGGGTATAATAGGATGCAGTGTGGTGTATTGGATATTATATATGATATCTGGGGGGGGGTGTAATAGGATGCAGTGTGGTGTATTGGATATTATATATGATATATGGGGGGAGGGTGTAATAGGATGCAGTGTGATGTATTGGATATTATATATGATATCTGGGGGGAGGGTGTAATAGGATGCAGTGTGGTGTATTGGATATTATATATGATATCTGGGGAGGGTGTAATAGGATGCAGTGTGGTGTATTGGATATTATATATGATATCTGGGGGGGGGGTGTAATAGGATGCAGTGTGGTGTATTGGATATTATATATGATATCTGGGGGGGGGTGTAATAGGATGCAGTGTGGTGTATTGGATATTATATATGATATATGGGGGGGGGGTGTAATAGGATGCAGTGTGGTGTATTGGATATTATATATGATATCTGGGGGGAGGGTGTAATAGGATGCAGTGTGGTGTATTGGATATTATATATGATATCTGGGGGGAGGGTGTAATAGGATGCAGTGTGGTGTATTGGATATTATATATGATATCTGGGGGGGGGTGTAATAGGATGCAGTGTGATGTATTGGATATTATATATGATATCTGGGGGGAGGTGTAATAGGATGCAGTGTGGTGTATTGGATATTATATATGATATCTGGGGGAGGGTGTAATAGGATGCAGTGTGATGTATTGGATATTATATATGATATCTGGGGGGAGGGTGTAATAGGATGCAGTGTGGTGTATTGGATATTATATATGATATCTGGGGGGGGTGTAATAGGATGCAGTGTGGTGTATTGGATATTATATATGATATCTGGGGGGGAGGGTGTAATAGGATGCAGTGTGGTGTATTGGATATTATATATGATATCTGGGGGGGAGGGTGTAATAGGATGCAGTGTGGTGTATTGGATATTATATATGATATCTGGGGGGGGGTGTAATAGGATGCAGTGTGATGTATTGGATATTATATATGATATCTGGGGGGGGTGTAATAGGATGCAGTGTGATGTATTGGATATTATATATGATATCTGGGGGGAGGGTGTAATAGGATGCAGTGTGGTGTATTGGATATTATATATGATATCTGGGGGAGGGTGTAATAGGATGCAGTGTGATGTATTGGATATTATATATGATATCTGGGGGGAGGGTGTAATAGGATGCAGTGTGGTGTATTGGATATTATATATGATATCTGGGGGGGGGTGTAATAGGATGCAGTGTGGTGTATTGGATATTATATATGATATCTGGAGGGAGGGTGTAATAGGATGCAGTGTGATGTATTGGATATTATATATGATATCTGGGGGGGTGTAATAGGATGCAGTGTGATGTATTGGATATTATATATGATATCTGGGGGGGGGGGTGTAATAGGATGCAGTGTGATGTATTGGATATTATATATGATATCTGGGGGGGGTGTAATAGGATGCAGTGTGGTGTATTGGATATTATATATGATATATGGGGGGGGGGTTGTAATAGGATGCAGTGTGGTGTATTGGATATTATATATGATATCTGGGGGGGGGGGGTGTAATAGGATGCAGTGTGATGTATTGGATATTATATATGATATCTGGGGGGGGGGGTGTAATAGGATGCAGTGTGATGTATTGGATATTATATATGATATCTGGGGGGGGGGGGTGTAATAGGATGCAGTGTGGTGTATTGGATATTATATGTGATATCTGGGGGGGAGGGTGTAATAGGATGCAGTGTGGTGTATTGGATATTATATATGATATCTGGGGGGGGGTGTAATAGGATGCAGTGTGGTGTATTGGATATTATATATGATATCTGGGGGAGGGTGTAATAGGATGCAGTGTGGTGTATTGGATATTATATATGATATCTGGGGGGGGGGTGTAATAGGATGCAGTGTGATGTATTGGATATTATATATGATATCTGGGGAGGGTGTAATAGGATGCAGTGTGGTGTATTGGATATTATATATGATATCTGGGGGGGTGTAATAGGATGCAGTGTGGTGTATTGGATATTATATATGATATCTGGGGGGGGTGTAATAGGATGCAGTGTGGTGTATTGGATATTATATATGATATCTGGGGGGGGGGGGTGTAATAGGATGCAGTGTGGTGTATTGGATATTATATATGATATCTGGGGGGGGATGTAATAGGATGCAGTGTGGTGTATTGGATATTATATATGATATCTGGGGGGGGGGGGGTGTAATAGGATGCAGTGTGATGTATTGGATAATATATATGATATCTGGGGGGGGGGGGTAATAGGATGCAGTGTGGTGTATTGGATATTATATATGATATCTGGGGGGGGGTGTAATAGGATGCAGTGTGGTGTATTGGATATTATATATGATATCTGGGGGGGGGGTTTAATAGGATGCAGTGTGATGTATTGGATATTATATATGATATCTGGGGGGGGGGGGTGTAATAGGATGCAGTGTGATGTATTGGATATTATATATGATATCTGGGGAGGGTGTAATAGGATGCAGTGTGATGTATTGGATATTATATATGATATCTGGGGGAGGGTGTAATAGGATGCAGTGTGGTGTATTGGATATTATATATGATATCTGGGGGGGGGGTGTAATAGGATGCAGTGTGATGTATTGGATATTATATATGATATCTGGGGGGGGTGTAATAGGATGCAGTGTGATGTATTGGATATTATATATGATATCTGGGGGGGGTGTAATAGGATGCAGTGTGGTGTATTGGATATTATATATGATATCTGGGGGGGGGGAGGGTGTAATAGGATGCAGTGTGATGTATTGGATATTATATATGATATCTGGGGGGGGTGTAATAGGATGCAGTGTGGTGTATTGGATATTATATATGATATCTGGGGGGGGTGTAATAGGATGCAGTGTGATGTATTGGATATTATATATGATATCTGGGGGGGGTGTAATAGGATGCAGTGTGGTGTATTGGATATTATATATGATATCTGGGGGGGGGGAGGGTGTAATAGGATGCAGTGTGATGTATTGGATATTATATATGATATCTGGGGGAGGGTGTAATAGGATGCAGTGTGGTGTATTGGATATTATATATGATATCTGGGGGGGAGGGTGTAATAGGATGCAGTGTGATGTATTGGATATTATATATGATATCTGGGGGGGGGGTGTAATAGGATGCAGTGTGATGTATTGGATATTATATATGATATCTGGGGGGGGGGTGTAATAGGATGCAGTGTGGTGTATTGGATATTATATATGATATCTGGGGGGAGGGTGTAATAGGATGCAGTGTGGTGTATTGGATATTATATATGATATCTGGGGGGGGGGTGTAATAGGATGCAGTGTGGTGTATTGGATATTATATATGATATCTGGGGGGGGGGGGTGTAATAGGATGCAGTGTGGTGTATTGGATATTATATATGATATCTGGGGGGGGTGTAATAGGATGCAGTGTGGTGTATTGGATATTATATATGATATCTGGGGGGGGGGTGTAATAGGATGCAGTGTGGTGTATTGGATATTATATATGATATCTGGGGGGGGGGTAATAGGATGCAGTGTGATGTATTGGATATTATATATGATATCTGGGGGGGAGGGTGTAATAGGATGCAGTGTGATGTATTGGATATTATATATGATATCTGGGGGGGGGGGTGTAATAGGATGCAGTGTGATGTATTGGATATTATATATGATATCTGGGGGGGGGGTGTAATAGGATGCAGTGTGATGTATTGGATATTATATATGATATCTGGGGGGGGAGGGTGTAATAGGATGCAGTGTGGTGTATTGGATATTATATATGATATCTGGGGGGGGAGGGTGTAATAGGATGCAGTGTGGTGTATTGGATATTATATATGATATCTGGGGGGGGGTGTAATAGGATGCAGTGTGATGTATTGGATATTATATATGATATCTGGGGGGGGTGTAATAGGATGCAGTGTGATGTATTGGATATTATATATGATATCTGGGGGGGAGGGTGTAATAGGATGCAGTGTGATGTATTGGATATTATATATGATATCTGGGGGGGGGTGTAATAGGATGCAGTGTGATGTATTGGATATTATATATGATATCTGGGGGGGGGGTGTAATAGGATGCAGTGTGGTGTATTGGATATTATATATGATATCTGGGGGGGGGGTGTAATAGGATGCAGTGTGGTGTATTGGATATTATATATGATATCTGGGGGGGAGGGTGTAATAGGATGCAGTGTGGTGTATTGGATATTATATATGATATCTGGGGGGGGGGGTGTAATAGGATGCAGTGTGATGTATTGGATATTATATATGATATCTGGGGGGGGGGGTGTAATAGGATGCAGTGTGATGTATTGGATATTATATATGATATCTTGGGGGGGGGTGTAATAGGATGCAGTGTGGTGTATTGGATATTATATATGATATCTGGGGGGGAGGGTGTAATAGGATGCAGTGTGGTGTATTGGATATTATATATGATATCTGGGGGAGGGTGTAATAGGATGCAGTGTGGTGTATTGGATATTATATATGATATCTGGGGGGGGGTGTAATAGGATGCAGTGTGATGTATTGGATATTATATATGATATCTGGGGGGGGGTGTAATAGGATGCAGTGTGATGTATTGGATATTATATATGATATCTGGGGGGGGGTGTAATAGGATGCAGTGTGGTGTATTGGATATTATATATGATATCTGGGGGGGGGTGTAATAGGATGCAGTTGTGGTGTATTGGATATTATATATGATATCTGGGGGGGGGTGTAATAGGATGCAGTGTGGTGTATTGGATATTATATATGATATCTGGGGGGGGGGGGTGTAATAGGATGCAGTGTGGTGTATTGGATATTATATATGATATCTGGGGGGGGGTGTAATAGGATGCAGTGTGGTGTATTGGATATTATATATGATATCTGGGGGGAGGGTGTAATAGGATGCAGTGTGATGTATTGGATATTATATATGATATCTGGGGGGAGGGTGTAATAGGATGCAGTGTGGTGTATTGGATATTATATATGATATCTGGGGGAGGGTGTAATAGGATGCAGTGTGGTGTATTGGATATTATATATGATATCTGGGGGGGGAGGGTGTAATAGGATGCAGTGTGGTGTATTGGATATTATATATGATATCTGGGGGGGGGGTGTAATAGGATGCAGTGTGGTGTATTGGATATTATATATAATATCTGGGGGGGGGGTGTAATAGGATGCAGTGTGGTGTATTGGATATTATATATGATATCTGGGGGGAGGGTGTAATAGGATGCAGTGTGATGTATTGGATATTATATATGATATATGGGGGGGGGTGTAATAGGATGCAGTGTGGTGTATTGGATATTATATATGATATCTGGGGGGGGGTGTAATAGGATGCAGTGTGGTGTATTGGATATTATATATGATATCTGGGGGGGGGGTGTAATAGGATGCAGTGTGATGTATTGGATATTATATATGATATCTGGGGGGAGGGTGTAATAGGATGCAGTGTGGTGTATTGGATATTATATATGATATCTGGGGGGGGGGGTGTAATAGGATGCAGTGTGGTGTATTGGATATTATATATGATATCTGGGGGAGGGTGTAATAGGATGCAGTGTGATGTATTGGATATTATATATGATATCTGGGGGGGAGGGTGTAATAGGATGCAGTGTGATGTATTGGATATTATATATGATATCTGGGGGGGGGGTGTAATAGGATGCAGTGTGATGTATTGGATATTATATATGATATCTGGGGGGGGGGTGTATAGGATGCGTGTGGTGTATGGATATATATGATCTGGGGGGGGGTGTAATAGGATGCAGTGTGATGTATTGGATATTATATATGATATCTGGGGGGAGGGTGTAATAGGATGCAGTGTGATGTATTGGATATTATATATGATATCTGGGGGAGGGTGTAATAGGATGCAGTGTGATGTATTGGATATTATATATGATATCTGGGGGGGGGAGGGTGTAATAGGATGCAGTGTGGTGTATTGGATATTATATATGATATCTGGGGGGGGGGGTGTAATAGGATGCAGTGTGATGTATTGGATATTATATATGATATCTGGGGGGGGGTGTAATAGGATGCAGTGTGATGTATTGGATATTATATATGATATCTGGGAGGGGTGTAATAGGATGCAGTGTGGTGTATTGGATATTATATATGATATCTGGGGGGGGAGGGTGTAATAGGATGCAGTGTGGTGTATTGGATATTATATATGATATCTGGGGGGGGGGTGTAATAGGATGCAGTGTGATGTATTGGATATTATATATGATATCTGGGGGAGGGTGTAATAGGATGCAGTGTGATGTATTGGATAATATATATGATATCTGGGGGGGGGGGTGTAATAGGATGCAGTGTGTTGTATTGGATATTATATATGATATCTGGGGGGGGGGTGTAATAGGATGCAGTGTGATGTATTGGATATTATATATGATATCTGGGGGGGGGTGTAATAGGATGCAGTGTGGTGTATTGGATATTATATATGATATCTGGGGGGGGGGGGGTGTAATAGGATGCAGTGTGGTGTATTGGATATTATATATGATATATGGGGGGAGGGTGTAATAGGATGCAGTGTGGTGTATTGGATATTATATATGATATCTGGGGGGGGGAGGGTGTAATAGGATGCAGTGTGGTGTATTGGATATTATATATGATATCTGGGGGGGAGGGTGTAATAGGATGCAGTGTGATGTATTGGATATTATATATGATATCTGGGGGGAGGGTGTAATAGGATGCAGTGTGGTGTATTGGATATTATATATGATATATGGGGGGAGGGTGTAATAGGATGCAGTGTGGTGTATTGGATATTATATATGATATCTGGGGGGGGGGGGGTTGTAATAGGATGCAGTGTGGTGTATTGGATATTATATATGATATCTGGGGGGGGGTGTAATAGGATGCAGTGTGGTGTATTGGATATTATATATGATATCTGGGGGGGAGGGTGTAATAGGATGCAGTGTGATGTATTGGATATTATATATGATATCTGGGGGGAGGGTGTAATAGGATGCAGTGTGGTGTATTGGATATTATATATGATATCTGGGGGGGAGGGTGTAATAGGATGCAGTGTGGTGTATTGGATATTATATATGATATCTGGGGGGGGAGGGTGTAATAGGATGCAGTGTGGTGTATTGGATATTATATATGATATCTGGGGGGGGGGTGTAATAGGATG